>CATIWR010504624.1:0-44995 GCA_949677035.1 Omphalea diandra | reverse complement strand
TTATAAATTTATAAACAAGTATCTTGAATAATTTTTAGTTGTTCAAAAGTGAATAAATATAAGTAAATCACCGGTGGATTCATAGATATTTTTCAAAGTGGTTCATATAATATAAATTATCTTAATAGCTTATGATGCGATGAAAATTTAAGATAATTATGTAGAAGAGAGAAATGTTAACTACTTTTATAAAAGTAAAAGTAATGTAATAATTGTTTTAAGAAACAACAAACAAGCATCCAAAAATGAGAAAGACAAATGTAATTAATAAAATGAACAATTAAAAAAGAGAAGAAATGGGAGATCATGATTTATATGAAAATCTAAACAAAAGCTAAATTATAGAGTATTTAAATACTTAAATTTTTAAACGAGAAATCAAAATAAAACAATTTCCAAATGAAAACAATATATGATGGGATTATTGTAATTTAAATATCAAGGATAAATTAACTTATTTGAGATAAAATAGAATGAATGTTAAGGTCAAAGATTAAACGTTTTGAATAGAGTAATAAAAAAATAATAAGTCTCATAATAAATCAAAGTGGAGTCTAACTCTGATTATTTTTAACATTTTGTTATATTTTATTTCAAAACTACTTCTCGCAATATGGATCCACTTATGGAGTTATACTAATAATAAGGCCATTTTCTTTCATGTTTTGATTCTTTAGTTGCTCTTTTTTTAATTTTAAAATTAATATTTTTTAATCCTCTCTCTTTATTTATGTTGGTTAAGGTTTATGAACTTTGGCATTTTTAAGAACTTATTGACACACAATTCAATTAAAATTTTCCATATCTCGAATGAAAGAATTTCTGAAGAACCAATGCTGACGTCGTGGTTGTTTTTTATGAGGTCAGATTTTTGGGCTGGGCCTCGCCATAGAAATCAGGTTCATGATAGTAAGAAATAATAATGGAATATTGCTCAAAAAGAGAAATAATTGATAGACAATAAAGATGTGGAAATCAGAAATGTCAGTGCCCAATGAACTCTGTCAGAGACTTTTGGGTAACCTGACAAATATTGCAATACCACCGGTATTTAGATTGCTGTAAAATCTCACCAAATCCTTAATTAACTTCACAAATCCTTAATTAACTTCACCAAATCCACATCTTTTAATGAGTTTGTTTTCTAGGAACATGGGATTCATCCAGACATTTGAAAAAGAAACCATTTTGTTACCTGAATTTTTTAAAAAATTCAGTATAATCCTTGATCACTTAATTTGTTATTTAATTTTAAATTTAAAAAAATTACCTACCCTGTATGTATATGATCTCTGTATGTACTTATTCAATAATGTAGTGATATATAACAATAATTGACTAATTAATTTACTGTTACACTTTTTTTTTATTTAGTCTAAAAATACTTATATTCTCATCTAATATAAAGATAGTTATATTGTTATTTAATTCTATACACTTGTAGCCTATTTGATTTTTATATGTTTAATATAAACTTTATTTCAATATTTTTATTTGATATATTAATATAATAGGAAGAATAATGGGATTTTTTGAAGTCTCGTTTTTAGTTATTTAAAGTAATTAAAATGAAAATAAAATTGACATCCTATTCTATTTTAATTTTTTAGTATCAAACATGTTTGTGTAGATAAATTATTTCTTTAAATTTCAATGTATTATTTTTTGGTTTTGATAAAATACTAATATACTGTCATTACGTTAACAAAAAAAAATATTGAAATCAAGTCTATGCTTCTTTAGGTGTTCCATTTGCATCATTCCATTCTTACGGCCTCTTAAAGATAATGATGTGTAATCAAGAATGGTAATCCAAAAATAACAAAGTGGGCCAATGTTTATGATTTAGAGCTATATATGCATTTCTTTAAATTAAAATTTTAGGGTTCACTAACGAAATTCATCTACAGGGTCTTCACTAATACATTCAATTTATATATGGTATAAAATATTATATCTAACATGTGTTTATATATGGTGTACAATATTATATCTATTACATAATAAATTGTACATAAAATATTATATCTAACATGTATTTATACATCTAAATTGATAAATAGATTATATTATACATTAAAGCCTGTGGACATGAATGATTTTATATTTAGAAAAATAGAATAACATCATTGTGATTTTCCATTAACAATTATGAATGGTTATTTGAGTTGTCAGTCAATTATTAATTTGATGTATGATAGAATTTCTAATCATTTCTTAGCGTAACCATATTATCATCCTGATCAGAATTGCCAATCATTGATATTAACTTATATGCTAAGTGAAATTTAAAATTGTATTATTTAGGAGTACAGGTGTAAAATTGATTAAAAAATACGATCAGTTCTTATAAGGAAAAAACAGAAAAAAAAAAAAAAAAAAGAAGGTTTCAATTGTGGGATTATACATTCAGACTTTCCTAAAAAGGGATATATGAAGATTTTCGACACCAAATTTTTTTTCAAATGTATATATATGTATATGCCAGCTAATTATACTTAAATGTGAAAGCTTCACATTAATGGTTATGGTCTTATTACGACATTTGGCAAGTAAACATTAAAATTAAAACCACTCTGAATAGTGAGAATTAAACGAACATAATCCCTCTAAGTATGAAGAGTGAGCACGAGATTCAGAGATTTTAGAATTGAATCAAGTAATCGAATTAGTAAGCTACCAAATCAAATCGTATTGATTTTTTAAAACAGGACAATATAAGAGATTTGATATTATTAGAATCAAAAGGAGGACCAAACTATTTTATAATCGTCTTGTATAAAAAAAAAATTGAACCGAACCATTATTTTATAAATATATATATATATATATATATGTGTGTGTGTGTGTTTTACTAATTAATTTCAGTTAATTAGTATATATTATTAATAATTAGACTAATTATAAATTAATAATAAATATTAAAATTTTTAATTTAACATTTAATGTATAAGTTATTGGTTATAATTTATTATTTTATCACTTATTTATTTTAGTCATTTAATGATTAAAGTGAAAAATATAAAATTTATTGTATTTTAGTTCATAAAGATAAAAAAAATTAAATTTTTAATAAATTAAAATAATCGAATATCTAAACTGGTATTAAACCGAACTTAATCGTTTTGAATTTATAAACAACCAAATCAAATTAAATTTAGGATAATATTGATTTTTCATTTTAAAATCTTCAAAATTTCGGTCTGATTTCAGAGAGTTTCAAATTTATGAATTGAACCAAACCATGTTCATTCCTATTTGTATGGTAACGACTAGCAAGTAGCCAATAGCTCCTATAAACACATGACCATTTAGAACATCTCTAATAGGTTTTTTATTTGAGCAAAATTTTTTATTTTAAAGAGTTAATCAAAAAAATTTCTAATATACTCTATTTTTTTTTTATTTTAGAGCGGAAAATTGGTTTGGTTATCTACACTCTTCACTCTAATTATTATTAAAATATTTTAATTTTCTATACAATATACTTTTTCCATCTCAAAAAGATTGTATACTATTTTTTTTATACCCAAAATGCATGCCTATTTGTATTAAATCAATAATATTTATAAGCAATTTTTCTAATTTACTTTCATTAATTACTAAATTAGAAAATTATTTTTAATTTCTTATTAAATATAATTGAGGATATAAATGAAAATATTTATACTATAAATAGTGAGTTGATAAAATATTAAATATATTTTTTTAAATAATATGAAAAGTAAATGGTAACAAATAAAGTATTAATTAATATTTATTATTTTTATTTTATAATTAAATTTTTTTATTTTATAATAGCTATTTAATTTTATAGTACATTTATTAAATAAAATTAAATAATATCAAAATTTTATTGAAATTATATAAAATTTGTAATTTTTATATTTAAATTTTTTATTATATAAATACTTTTTGAAGTAAAAAATATTGTTGAAGATGCTCTTACACAGTTTAGAATTCGCATAGAACTCTTTAAAAAAAAAAAAACTCGGTAGAGAGCTAAATAAACTAAAAAATCCGTTAAAATCCCAATATTTCCTCGTTGGGCGCACCCCTATTATTGGACCCCACAAGTAAGTGCCAACTATTTCCCTCTTCTTCAATTGTATGATACACACTTCTCTGTCTCTCTCTCTCTCTTTATAGAATCTAACGCCTACTATTGCTAAAGCTATAGTAGCTTTTTTAAACATTACTGCCCAATTCACCTTTCTGATCATCCATCTCCCTCTATCTCCGCCGCTTCTTCTACCAATCTCCTCCTCCAAAAATTCAATCTTTTCTATGTTCTATTATTAACCCATCTTTTCTTTCCTCCACTCCACAGTCCACGCTCAGCTCTTCTTCTTGTTCTCCATTTTTGCCCTTCAAAGTTCAAACTTTTTTCCCCCTCAAAATGAAGAAATCCCACGTGGATTCTTCACTTACCTCTCTGATATTCCTTTCCTGCCTCCTTTCCCTTGCAAATTCCCAGCCAAACGGCGACGCAGGAGTCATGCTTAAACTCAGGGACAGCCTCGGCAACCCGGCCACTTTGGGGTGGTCCGGTTCTGACCCATGTAAGTGGGAGCACGTGAGATGCGATGCGAGCAAGAGGGTCACCCACATCCAGATCGGCGGGCAGAGTTTATCCGGTACTCTCCCGCCGGACCTCAAAAATTTGACAGCTTTACAGCGGCTAGAGGTAATGTTCAACAATTTAACGGGTTCAATACAGAGTCTATCTGGGTTGAGCTCAGTTCAAGTTGTTCTTTTTCATGATAACAGATTTTCTTCTTTTCCGGCTGATTTCTTTGATGGATTGAACTCGTTAACCACGGTTAGTCTTGATTATAACCCCTTTGAACCGTGGGAGATTCCGGCTAGTCTTGAAAAAGCTATTAACTTGAAGGATTTTTCTGCAAATGAGGCTAATTTGATTGGTGCAATTCCTGATTTTTTTAATAATGATGTGTTTCCTGGACTGCAAAGTCTGCATTTGGCGATGAATTCATTGGAGGGTGGGTTGCCTGGGAATTTTTCGCGGTCGTCTTTAGTTACTTCACTATGGCTTAATGGCCAAAAGAGTGGTTCTAAACTGAATGGTACAATTGCTGTGCTGCAAAACATGACTGGTTTGACTGAGGTTTGGTTACACGGAAATCAATTTACTGGTCCATTGCCTGATTTTACAGAGGTCAGGGGGTTGCAGAAGTTGAGTTTGAGGGATAATCAGTTTACTGGTATTATTCCGGAATCATTGGTGAATCTTCCGGGTCTTGCTGTTGTTAATTTGACTAATAATTTGTTTCAGGGTCCAACACCAAACTTTCCTCGTCATGTTAAGGTGGACATGAATTCTGGGTCTAATAGGTTTTGCACGCCTAATCCTGGTGTTCCCTGTGATCATCGTGTTGATATTTTGTTGTCCATTGCTAAAGAATTTGGATACCCTGCGAATTTAGCTGACAGTTGGGACGGAAATGACCCTTGTGCACAGTGGAAAGGGATCTATTGTTCACCTGGAGGGAACATTACTGTTATTAATTTGCCGAATATGGGGCTTACTGGTACAATTTCTTCGAATTTTTCGTTGATTCCTTCATTGCAGAAATTGATTTTGGCCAATAATTTGCTTACTGGTACTATACCACCTGAGCTTGCAACTCTGCCTAGTCTTTCTTTATTGAATGTTCAAAATAACAGGCTATTTGGTAAGATACCTGATTTCAAACAAGCGCAAGTAATCACTGATGGAAACCCTGATATTGGAAAGGAAAAAAGTACCTTCCCTCCTCTTGGTACACCTCCTGGGAGCATACCTAATACTCCTGTCAATGATAGAGGACGTAGCGATTCTGATGGAACTGGTAATAAGAATTCTGGAACGGTAAAGATTGTGGGTTCTGTAATTGGTGTTGTTTGTGGGCTATGTTTCATTGGGTTGGTTGTCTTTTTGTATAGTAGGAAACATAAACAATACAGTAAGGTACAGAGTCCAAATATGATGGTTATTCATCCTCGCCATTCCGGGGATCAGGGTGCAGTCAAAGTGACTGTTGCTGAATCAAGTGCCATAGGTAGGTCTGAAAGCTATGCTAGCAGTAGTGGACCTAGAGACTTTCACGCAGTTGAACCTGTGGGTATGATGATTTCAATTCAAGTTTTAAGAGATGTGACGGATAATTTCAGCGAGGAGAACATACTAGGAAGTGGTGGTTTTGGGACTGTTTACAAGGGAGAACTGCATGATGGGACAAAAATTGCAGTGAAGAGAATGGGATCAGGAGTGATGAGTGAAAAAGGTCTGGCGGAGTTCCAGTCTGAGATTGCTGTGCTCACTAAGGTACGACATCGCCACTTGGTTGCACTTCTTGGATATTGCTTGGATGGACATGAGAGGCTTCTTGTCTATGAATATATGCCTCAAGGGACTCTTAGTAGATTTCTCTTTGATTGGAAGAAGAATGGTTTGAAACCTCTTGAATGGACTAGAAGATTGACCATTGCCTTAGATGTTGCTAGAGGTGTTGAATATTTGCATGGACTAGCTCATCAAAGTTTTATTCACAGGGATCTAAAACCTTCCAACATCCTTCTTGGAGATGATATGCGAGCTAAAGTTGCAGATTTTGGACTGGTTCGTCTTGCTCCGGAAGGGAAAACCTCAATTGAAACTAGACTAGCCGGAACTTTTGGATATCTTGCACCAGAATATGCAGGTAACTCATCTGTACATATTCGTGCTTGGTTTAATGTTCTTGGAGTAGGATTCTGTGCATTGCATTTGTTGTGATGAAAGAGAAGAAAAAACGAGTTTTAAGATTTGTCGCACAAGCAATAGATGAACATCATGTTTTTGAAAGACATAGTAGGGGTAAATTGAAAAACATGCAAAGCATGGGGGAACACAATTAGCAAACACATTGAAATTGAAGCCGAGATATTTTTTTCTTTGCCTCTATTAAACTCTTTTTCATATAGGCTTTTGGTTATTTAGTATAAGGACGAAGAAGAAAATTTATTGAGGGAACACTATTAACTATGTTAATGCTTCAAAGTTTATTAAGGGAAGTCTAAGAAACTGATGATTGAGAAAGAGGATAGCAAGGCATTCAGCTATCATATGTTGATGAGTGCTTAAAAATGATGACCACTTGCATATTTTGTGGTCTTCCCTATAATCTTTGGTTTAGTTGATGATAATAGTAAATCATCCAATATAAATTGAAACATTTCCCTATTAGTGTAACTGCAAATTTATTTATTTTGGCCTTTTTGCTTTTATCTGTTTTTCCCAAGTTTTATTGTTACTTTATCATGCCTAACTGGATTTTTCTAATACCTTGGCAGTGACTGGGCGAGTGACTACCAAAGTTGATGTGTTTAGTTTTGGTGTTATACTAATGGAGATGATCACAGGACGAAAAGCGCTTGATGAAACCCAGCCTGAGGACAGCTTGCACCTTGTTAGTTGGTTTCGTAGGATGCAAATCCACAAGGATACTTTCCGTAAGTGTATTGACCCTACTATTGAGCTTGATGAGGAAGCCTTTGCCAGCATCAGCACAGTTTCCGAGCTCGCCGGCCACTGTACTGCAAGGGAACCATACCAAAGGCCGGACATGGGTCACGTGGTCAATGTTCTTTCTTCTCTTGTAGAGCTATGGAAACCAGCAGAAGTAGATTCTGATGACATGTATGGGATTGACCTAGACATGACCTTGCCTCAGGCACTCAAGAAGTGGCAATCGATTGAGGGAAGCAATTTGACTGATTCATCAGCATATGGTTGTAGTAGTTTGGATACTACACAGACTAGTATTCCTACACGGCCATCTGGCTTTGCTGACTCATTTACATCAGCAGATGGACGATAAAAGAGGTAGGAAAAAAAAAATTGGGTATGTGATAAGGTGCTTCTAATCGGTTTGCTTTGTTTATTCATCTGGTGCTGCTTGTTCTTGGAAGGATTGCTTTTTTTTTTTTAAAAAAAAAAAAAAAATTATGTAGCTCTCCTTACCATCCTTGTAGGTTAAAAAGTTCACATTTTTCTGGTGTTTTAAGAGGTTAAGAATTGCAAATAGATTGATTCTCTTAAGAATGAGATTATCTTTATCCATCATCTTTCATTTGTTTTTATATGGAATCTGATATGCATTTGATTATGCTATCTTTTGTTCTATAAAATTCCTGGGGCCAATATTTGAACATTATCCTATTTTCCCTGAAGCATATGCTAAAACCCCATATATGTAATGAGATGTAAGCATCTCCTGTATACTTTCTTCAATGAAGACAGTTCTTTTATTCAGTTTCAACCCAATAGATCATTGCATCAAGCTGATTTTATTATCTACTTTTATCTTTACTGCATGGGATTCATCATAGATCTTGGTTCCAATTCATTCTAGATACTGATATATCAGAACTATGTTGCTAATGATAAAAGTGCTATTGCCTTAGCCTTTGCATGTGAGGTTTTTTTATTTTTTTAATTTAGCTCCGATTGAAATTCAAATCCAAGAAAATTTCAATACCATTAAACTAAAAATCAATCAATTCTTTAATGGTGCCATTACTTTCATTATCACCGGTCATTAGTAGATAAAGGGAGGGTCCCACTTAATGATTTGTATTTAGCAAGTCAACAACTGCCATTGATTGCTTCACACCTCACAGGTGAGGGAAGCGATGATCCCGGGGTAGCAATTCATGATGAAGACAGAGGGGTTTATATATAAATTGTTTAGGAAGAGGGAAAGATATAGATAGATTGAGAGTGTGGACAGCTCATTCTCAGTCTCGAATGTTCGATGAAACAATGTCGTTCTGACTCTGAAAGGAGACAAATGAATGCCACTTGTCAGACATTGAGTGGTCGTATATGCTTGCCAGCTGCAAATGTTTGTTGCCTATCCAATTGAATATTCTGCACTTGAAGATAGTGACTACGTGTACGTGGGTGCATTACCTCGTGTCTTATTCTTCTTCATCTTGTGAAGTAATATTGTTGACTTACTAAGTCAATCGCCATTTTCTTTTTTATCCTCGATCGCTTGTTGAGCCGGATATTTAGCCCCAATTCATGGTCAATTTTCTTTTTAGAGTAAACTATAAATTTGATGTCAAAATTTTTAAATTTTTTCTATTATGATGTCTTGATTTTTTTTTGTTTAATCAAATATCTAGATAAGTAAAATCATTTTTAATGTGATATTTTTCTTCAGTCTAAACGATCAATGACTATCATATGAAAATTTATCTAATCTAATATTAGATTTTATATATTATTTAAATTAATTATATATAAATATATAATTTTTTTATTTTAAATATAAAATTTATTTTTTTTACTTTTTATATATATTTAAATAAATTTTATTTTTACTACTGTAAAAATTATTTAAATATATATAAAAAATGAAAAATTATGTAACAAACTTTTAGATACACAATTAATGAAAATAATGTGTAAAATCTAGATTTTACCATTTAAATCGGAGAAAATATTATACTTAAAATAATTTTATCAATTCAAATATTTGATTAAATAAAAAAAATAATTTTAACACCAAAATAAGAAAAATTAATTTAACCTTCTTTTTTAAAAGTTATTATTTTATAAACGGCGGACCATGTTGCTGACGTAGATTTACTATTTTTTAAAGTGTGTGGCCAGACCTACTGTGTTGTATAGCGAGATGTGCGCACACGTTTGGTTGGTGGCCATTGAACCAAAAGAAAAGAAAGAAAGGGTCTCCCTGGCGGAGCTCTAGAAATGACAAGAAGCGTATACAGCCTCATGTTGTTGATTGGACAAGAAACTCCATTAATGCAATTTTTGGCTTGAAGTTTCATTTGGGAGAAGGAAATTGTTGGAGCCTTCCTTTAAGCACGATAAGGATACACATTTAAAAATTTGACAGTGACTACAGTCGTTAGCTACGTATTATTTTCCAATCAAAATTCATTTTGATGCTTGACACATAAAATAAAGGTTGGAAAATTGTTAGCTAGGGACCCAAGAAAACTGATAAAGAGAGTCACATGCAGCAGTCCTCTTCACTGCCCATTTCCAAGCTTTCTCCCGTTAATCATGGATAATTGTGGGCCAAAGTGAATGATTTTTCTGTGTATATGCTTGCTGATCTGTGTGGAGATTTTTCTAGGGTTCCAAAGGTTGCAGATCATAGGTTACAGCCGTGTTCTTGGTCCAAATCTTTTTGCGTCTGAGTTGCTGGATTGGGTGATACTGATTGTAAACTTTTCTCTTCTTAATTTTTTTATAATTAATTCGACAAAATTAATGTGTTTGCACTTTTTATGTGAAAATATAGATTATTCAATAATTACATATTCCATCTGTTTTAAAAAAAGATTATGACTTTTTATTTTTCACATTATTTAAGAATATATATTAAATATTTTGCCAATTTATGTAATGTAATTAGATTACATTACATAAATAACACATAAATTAGTTCTCATGTATTTGATTGAAGTCATTATTATAAAGCATTTGATATAGCTGTACTTTTTTTATTTTTTTAAATTTCAGAAAAAGAAATAACATTTTTGAAGGATTTGATGCTTATTGATCTTTTTGTAATGAATAATAAAATATAAGTAAATGAAAACTATTGTTCAATACTCTCGATCTTTCTGCAAAATCAAGTTGGACACCAATAAATATAGATTCATTGTCAAAAGTAAGTTCTAATACTTGATATTAGATTATCAACCAAAAATCAAGTTATTAATAGATAGAGAATAATTAAAACATAATAAATAAAATCTCAAGATCATCCAACAAACATAAATTTGAAAATAAAAGTCAATAGATCTGAATATTCTTAAAATAAATATAATAAAAATAATAAATAAGTAGAAAAAGGAATCACGTTAATCTAAGATAAAACAGAAAATTAGAAAAGAAAATTTACAATTTTTTGCAGAGAATAATGAGTCACTCTCTCTAGAAATTATGATCAAATTAAAAAATAAATAACACTTTTAAAAATATTATTTTTAAATTTTAATAATTATCAAAATATTTTAAAAATAGAATAATTTTTAATTTTTAAAATCTTATTTTTTTATTCTTAAAAGTGATACCAAGAATGATTATATAGTTTTCATGTATTTTTTGTGAGGGAAAGCCGTGAAGGAAAAGGAAAGCATAGTGTTTATATTACGGAATGTGTGTTCCATTACTTTTTCTTTATCAAAAGATAATATATTGTAATCCCTCTCCCCAATACTCAAATTTTTTTTTTTAAAAAAAACAGTGCTATATTAAAAGCTGCACAAAATTCAGAAACAAATTGATCAAACACACTTAAATTAATATTAATATCATCATATGATAGAGAGATAAATACCATAATACATCTACAAGGCCCAATCCTGAGTGGCCCCATGAAGCATTTCTCTACAACGTCGTGGAGAGGGCCATGCCCTTCACTATGGACCTAATCTTGTATATCATCACCGTCTCAAGCCTCGACCAATACAGGCAATCCGCTGGGCAGAAATAAAACCAGAATTGACCAGTTATTTCCATGTCAACTTGGGCAGCTGAAGACCAGACTACCATACCAAACGGATCAAATTTAATGAAAGTTCCAAGATTTGGACGTAAGACTATCTGCTCTATTTTTGTAAAATGGACCAAAATTCAACTAGTATATTGATGACAATTCTTAATCCAACTTTTGCTCTACTTTTAGACCACCCACTATATATATATATGAGCACATTAATGTATATCAATCGAATAGTTCATCAATGATAAAGAATTCATTTACATAAGGTCACATATTTAGCATTCTTTTATAATCAAGTATTTGATCAAACCCATTGGTGCATAATGCACACATCTGAAAATTGAAGAAGACAAGTCAAAAATAATTAATTAGAAGAGAAGATCATTGTCATGCAGGAAACAGTAACAATTGAATGCTGGCAGCAAAAGGAATTCTTGTTTTTACTCCTTCAGAAATAGGGATGCCAAGTATCCCAACCTTTATGAGATCATATACTTATTATATGCATATTTTTACCATAAATATAAATGGATTGTCTATATATATACTAGTTTTATTATGAGTATATATAAAAATTATGCAACTTATATAAATATTTTTCATGTTTAATATATATATATATATATATATATATATAATATGTTTTTAGTTAACTAAGTTGACAAATGAATGAATCCTAGCTAGAGTATTTTAATAACAAGAAAAGAAAATTATAACTAATATAATGAAATAGAATTCCTTTAATTTTTTGTTTGTTTTACCCCTTAGTTTTTGGTAGTAGTGGCTAGGTTTGTTTTTGACATGTATGTTTTTTTGTGAAAAATATCTTATGAGTTTTTTTAAAACAATATGTTATTCGGTTGCAATATTAAAATGCAATCAGAAATTATTTTTTTAAGGCTTTTCGCTCATTTAGAAAACATTATTAATTTTTCCAATTTATAAAATTGTAAAAATATTCAAAGTATACAAGTTCGATGTATTTAATGTTTGATAATATATATGGGTCAGTATAAACTCAAGGTATGTGCTCATCAATTTACTGACCCTTTTTTTTTTTAAAAAAAAAAAAGACAATTCTTATTATTTATTAGGTTCACAAAATTCATGAATTCTAGTTGGAGTAGATTAATAACCCAAAAAAGATTAATTATAATTAAAATAAAACAAAAAGTAAAACATATTGGAATTCCTTCAATTTTTTTTTTTTTTGTTGTCCATTAGTCTTTGGGTCTTATTAATAATTAATGCTAGGTTGAGAATTTTTTTTCCAAATGACTCTGGTGGTCAATAAACTCATGATAGGTGTTTATATAATTATTGTATAAGTTTAATAAACTTGTTAAAATCTAAAAAGAAATACATTCCTAAAAAAATATTTAATTTCCTTCAACTAACAAAATATTTTTTTTAACCAAAATTTTCCTAGGATCTCAAAAAAATACAAAACTAAAATATAAAAAACTAAAATAAATTCATGAAATAAAAGGGGTTCCCAAAATGACTAGAAAAAATTTTCATTTATAAATAGTCGTACGTTTTCTATAAAATAAAATAATTTTATGACTTAAAATATCAATGTAAAATCGGTTCTCAACACTACTAATAACTGCACATTGACTAAACTCTGAAATTATAATTTTATTTTTATTATGAATATTTTTTAATAATTCTATATTTTTATCAATTATGAAGATCTTTATTCGAGATGGTGTTATAGTGCAATGTAAATTAAAATTCATATAGTACGTTAGAACAAATTTAAAAGACATTTACTACTAATATATTATCATATATTATTAAATAATTAATTTTAAATCACTAAAACTGTAAAAAAGAGATAAAACTCTTATAAGTAGAAATAAAATCACAAAACTAAAATAAATCATAAGAAGAAATAAAATCACAAAATTAAAATAAAAAATTTTAAAAGGATAAAAATAAAATAAAATAAATAAAAAAAATAAGAACAATTTATTTTATTAAATAAAATAAAAAAATAAAAAAAAACTTATCACAAATAAAATATATCAATAATAGCATCAAAAATATTAAAAATAAATTCAAAGAAAGAAAAAGATATTTAAAGTTTCGCTGAGGATGCAGGCAGATATGACAAATCATATCACTTCTAGACATAGCCTAGTTGGTGGTGATTGAATTTGTGAGTTTTTCAAATGCCTATATCAGACAACATTTTTTTTTAATCAAAAATATTTTATTACTCAAACACTTTAAAAGCATAAGAAGATAAAATAATGCATGGAGGATAATGAAGATCGATAACCTAAGTAACAAAATAATACGAGGAAACATCTTCCCTTTTTAAGGAAATGTACCATGAAATTAATTCGGCAAAGATTGATTTTCTCCTTATTCAAATTCATATTTGTCTTTTATTTCTTTATGTGGAGATTTATATTTTCTGTGGATATATATGATTTTTCTTTATGAATGTTTTAGTCTCATTTATGAATGTTTTATTTTCCTCTTAATGAGTGTTTTCTCTTATTTTGTAGGCGTTTTTTTTCCTTTTATGAGTTTTAATTTATATTTATTAAAGAAAAATAATATCTATTAATTTTGAATTATTATTGATTTACTTTGTAATATAATTATGATTGTTCACCATTTTACTATAATTCTATTGAACAACTTCATTCAAAACGATACTATAATATTAAAATAATTTCAGAGTTGTGAGAAAAAATCTTAAATAATAAGTTGAATTATTGTAATCATTATGTTAGATTTAATTATAGTTTTTCAATATCAACAAATTAGATTGTAGATGTCATAAGACTATTGATTTGAATGAATAAAACTATTTTATTAAAAAAAAAATATGTCTTTCTACTTCTTTTCCTTCCTAAAAAACATAAATAATTAATACTTTACCTACAGAAATGGAATTAGAAATAAAAAAAATGGATACAAATCAGCTACAAATACAATTTATCATCCATTAGCAATGTAACTTTCTGCTGATTACTTATGCCTATTACTATCATAGAAATTAGCTCTCTATGTGAAATAACTATTCAAATGAAATATATATATATATATATATATAGTCATAGTTCAACGCCCATAATTTTTTTAAAAAAAAAATCATGATTTTATTTTCATGATTTGGGTACAGAAAGTCTTTCAGTTCTAGAAGGCCAAGTAATTAAGCAAATTTTGCAGAGACAGATTCTTTAGTTGTCATAATATAACTGATGATATGGTCAACATTTTACATTGGGGTATTAGCTGATAGTTTCTAACCTTCAAAATATTGTCAATATTCCTTATGCCTAATCAATTATATCTTCCATTCCCATTTGGTGTCATTATCTACTCTGTTTCTAAACTTCAAAATCTTGTTAATATTCCTTATGCCTAATCAATTATATTTTCCATTCCCATTTGGTGTCATTATCTACTCTTTCATGTGTTAGGGAAAAAATTTTTCTATATATAATAAATATGCATCCTATTCTAATAAATTTTGAATATTATGCCCTTTTTAGAGGTTAAAAGCTAGTCATTAGTTCACATGAATCAACCCTTTCACACCTTTTTTTTTTTTGGGGTCAAAGTTGCACTTATTTCTAGCTTAATATAGAATGATTATTGATTTACTTTATATAACCGATAAATTCTTACATTTTTTTTTTGAAAATTTGTAACAACTAATTTATTGAATTGATTGGTTGAATTGTTCAATTAGAAATTGGAATATTTAATTTCTGAGTTAATTTGAAATTGAAAAAACTGGAATATTTAATTGCTAAATTAATTTGTAATTGAAAGAAATTTGAATTAATTCAATCTCAATTTGATTTACTCATTAATTGATCTGATTAGCATAATTTAAATTATTTAAAAAAAATTTTAAATTAAAATTATGAGTGATTATATTTGATTTGATTCGAAATTCAAAAATATTTCAAATTTTTTTGTGCATTTTTTACTTGATAATTCGATCAAACCCATTTATAAGCTAAAACAATTCAATCATAACCTATCTAGAAAAGATATTTTTCAAAAATTAATTTAATCTGAAATCACCTACCTGAAACTCATTAAATCCAAATAGTTTGTCACCTTTATCATAAATTTATCATTCATTTGATACTCAAATGGGGTTAGAAACATTGAGTGATACTTTATATTTCTACTTTCTTGATTTTTGTTTATCACATCAAAAAGTATATGTTGAACATTTTACTACGAAAAAAGTAATACAAAATATAAATTATTTTTTTATATCGAATTTTTAAAAAAAAAATAGAGTTGCCAAGTAATAAAAAAGAAAAGTTAGAATAGATAAATGCATAGAATTGAAAACAATTCAATTACAACCTTTGATGGAGAAATTCTTTCTTATATATATTTTTGATATCCTAAGTATTAATTTAATGAGTTAAACAAACTTCTTATACTGGGAGAAAATTAAAATATTGGATGATTGGACAGTAGCTCAATGGTAGAATTTGACTTTCCAAATGTGAAACTAAAAATTTCTTTGATGTATTTAAAAGTGAAATATTTTTTTTTGAACTCAACAGTGAAATATGTAATATCACGACGGGACCTCATTCCCATTGATGGAGTCATCAACGCGGGCAACGAACTCAGCAAGCGGCTCTAAATTCTTATTATTATTTTTTTTTATAAAAAAAATAAATAAATAAATAAATTCTTATGTTGTAGTCTACGCATTGCATAGCCAGCACATATGCACATGATGTTACATTGATATCATGGAATTATCAGTGGGTCCATTCGTAGACCATAACAAAGATGACATCATTATTATTATATTTACTAAATTTTAATAGAACAGTGCCATCCGATTTTTTTTGGTTAATTTTTTAATTTTTTTATCTTTACAATTTATGTATTATTGGATATCATTGTTACTAGAATTCGATTTGTATTCGTTCGTTTAAAAGAATTTGACTATCTTTTTTCTTTCTATCGATAGGATTTATGCATTATTGAATAGCATTGTTATGAGAACAATGTCATCCAATTCCTCTTACTTTTTTTAAAAAAAATTTAAAATTTTCTTTCTTATTTTTATCTTTATAATTTATACATTATATTTATTAATTATCATTTAATATAGTCTTTTGACATAAATTTACTTGATTTATATTTACTATAGTTATCACTAACTTTAAAGTAATAGCAACATTTCATTTCTAGATAGTGTAATAACTATAATTATTTTATTATAATTATAATTTTTTTATTTTTTCTCTAAAATTTATTAATTACATGTAATAACTATAATTTAAACAAATTTAACATAAATTTATTTTTATAAGAGATTTAGGTAAAAAATTTATAAGAATTCAAGATTTTGATGTGACAATATTATCACATTTTTATACTTTATAAATAAATTTACTTACTTATTATATGATAATATCATAAAAATTCTATCAAAGATAATAATAAAAAATTTTTATAAAAATTTTAAAATTAAATATTTATTTTGATACTATTAAAATTTAGTATTTGAATTGAAACTAATAATAAATATAATAATCGTAAATACGTGTAAATTCATAATTCATATAAAGTAATCATAGTAAATAATTAATTTTAATCTATTATTATGTTTTTGCATATTGCAATCAATTTTTTTTTAGATTTTAAATTCAGACATATAATTTCATAATTTTAAATACTTTTAATATCATTAAACTAAAATTCATTTATATTATAATTACATTTCAATATTGAAAAGAATATTTCGCGCAAAGTATGAATACTTTAAGCTTGTATAATCTAGATAATTAAAAAAGATAGGTTATTATATTTATCAATCAAACTAAACTGATTGATAAAAAAATTAGCCAATCAATCAATTCCATTAAGAATTAAAATAAGAATTTTGAAAATTTATTAAAATTTTTTAAATGTAGCTAAAACTGATTAACTAAATTGAATCGATTCAAATCTAAAACACTTTTTTTACTAAGAAAGTAAATGTTGAATTTTTTTAATATTTTATTATATTATACTATTTTTAATTTTAAAAAAAGTATATTATTAAATTAAATTATTTCAATCGAAAATTAATTTATTGACTAATTCAATTTCCAATCTGATATTAAAAGCAATGACCTTATATTTAATTCCATGCAGATACATAATGATTGATTTGGTTAACGATAGCAAGCTATAGGTGATCATTTTGCTCCACGCACCATAATCTTGTAAACAAAGAAATATTAGGTTTCAATATTATCTTAATGGCTGGCTGGTTTTTTCTTAAGATATGATAACACCAGTAATAATATACTTCCATTACCTTTTATTTTTAAAATTTTATTTTATTTTAATAAAATACCTAAGCTCTATGATATTCAATAGAATGCAATCACTTTGTCTTAAGTCATGATAATACTAATAATAATACTTTAATTTATATTCCAATTTGATTATTGACTAAGCAATAAAGCAAGAGCATAATAATTATTTAATTTTGTTTTCATAGTGAAGAATTAAAATTAGTATAATTCAATCCACGTACATGGTGGTTTTGTCATAAATCATGACTTCATTATCCTTTCATTCTCAAAACTTCATTTGACTATTAATGACACATATATCTCAGATTTAAACCATATTCAACAAATAGATTGCCATCATCATTAGTTTGAAAAACTGTAAATATAAGGTATGATAATTTAAAAAATCCCTAATTTTTTAATCAAAATATCAATTACATCTAAAATTTTATAAATTAACTATATTTAAAGTCAAAATTAAGTTGAGTTAAGTATATATTTAGATTCAATTATATTTTTTAATTAATTCAACTTTATCAAAATTTAATTTAGACCTTTATTATGGGAATATTTTTATTTGTGGCTAAATTTAATTGAATTTTCATAAAAAAATATTAAAAATTCATTTGTATTTATATGATAAATGAAACAAAAATAAATTCACATTTTAAATGATAAAATTAAAACAATTAAAATTAATATAAAAATAAAGAAGACCTTAATTTTTCTCTTTCAAAGAATTTTTTTTTTGAAATGTTCTTGTCTTGTATTATATAATTGAGTTTTCTTTTCTTTTCTTTTCTTTTTTCAAGTTTCCTAACCGTTTTCCTTTGAAAAGGTTTACATAAGTTTTTGTTCTTAAAAAGTATGAAAATAAATATTTTAAAGGAGAGATAGATATTTTAGGAGTTGGAATTTCAAAATTTTAATTTTTAAAAATTTAATATAAAATCATTTTTTCTCATAAAAAAACAAAACTAATTTTTATATTTTCGAAAATGAGATCAAATTTGAGCTAAAAATAAAAGTATCATCTTAAATAAGATTTTAAACTTAATTTCAAATCTAATTATAGGTAAATTAATTAAAAAAATATAAAAGTGAATCTATTCTAAATATGCACTTTACTTTATTTTTAACATCAAATATAATTAGCGAAATTAGAATATAGATACTCAATTAAAACCTATGAATACAACTGAAAATTCACAAAATAAATTTTTTTTGAGTAATTAAACCTAATTATAATTCCCAATATTAAGCCCCGCTAATAGCATAATGTCGAATGAGTGTCTATTTCACATAGGAAAAATTAAAGTTAAGATTCAAGTCTTAATATACGGCTTTCAACTCTCTACGAACTTTCAAGATATCTACAGCGGCCCCCCCCCTACCTCAAAGGACAAATAAAATAAAATAAAATGTACACGACTGAACGAGTCATCAGAAGATTAACAAGGTATCATATTAAGGGTAGCTGGTTAGATCTGCCATTGTGTTCAAAACCCGGACAGATTGATTCAGGAAAAAAAAAGTGTTTTTTGCATATCTAAAGTTTTGTACCTCTCCAGCTAGCTCCCACTAGAAGCCAGCAGATTGTCAACCCAAAACACTAATATTGGAGGGAATTAAGGCCAACACTAGAAGAAATGAGACTAGTATATTGCATTTAAGTGATCCATTTGACTTCACCTACTTCTTTCTTTCCTTTTTTTTTGAATCAGAACTTGCATTAGTTTGGTCCCCCTTTCCAATGGCAGGTGATAATGGTACCAACATAGATCGGTATTAAATTAGTACAGACAAATGGTATTGTAGCTGGGACTAAATTTACAAGGCTTATTTAAGCTTTATGCATAATGTGTTCTGAAACTAGTTGTTGACAACCCAAATGCTAATCTCTAGTTTTATAGCATGCCTCTCAATGGTGAAGTGCCCCTAGAAGGCGGTAAACATGAGCTACTAATTAACAGTTAAACTCACATTGATAATGGCTACATTACAAGGAATTTTGGAGCAAGAACAAAAAGTATATATATATACACACACATACGCACAAATTGCATTTTTAAAATGAGAATCAAACTTTAAAGCTAGCTGAGTCCCATTCTGATGTTGCTTTTCTGATGTTAAGGAACTTGCAACAAGTGTCCCTTCCCATGTTTCAACTTTTGAGCTCCGAATTAATTAACTAGCTACCACTCAATTAATTATTGATGTGATAATAGCACTTTAACCATCTTGTCACCAAAGAAAGATAAAGGACATGAAAAATCATGCGTGTGATCAATGCCAGCTTAATGCCTAAGTAATTAAAAGGTGAGAAGAAACTTCAGTATCTGATAAAAAGTTGGGACCATATTAATTAAGACATACCCATTATTCTTTAATTCATTAATCATCACAGCAAAACACTCCTCACAAACATGACTTATTCAAATCCAGTATCTAGCAAGCAACTTCAAATCATGGATATAAAGAATATATGCAAGACAATTTGTAATAATATCTATCTCCAATTGTATAAGTATTCGTTTTATCGTTTTTTACATGAAACTTTAATCTTTCTAAAAATACTTCAAAATGTCCCTTTTGGATCAAAAGGACCTCTTAAGATGCTTAAAATCTGAGGAATCAACGCACTCCAATCTCCCCCTATGAGGATTAAACAACTTCAACAACTCAGTTGCTTTCTCCTTTGTTTTGTCACCACATCCAAGCTGCAAGAGCAGCAACAACTTTTGAAAAGCACCCACTTGAAGAGCCTCGACAAGAACACCTCCTTCTTCCCTCTTCTCACCATTGCATAGCTTCCATAATATGGCCACTGAAAGTTCCGTCGCCGTTGGTGAAACTCTAAGTATTTTCTTAACAAGAACTGGAATTGTTAAAGAATGATCATATGCCTTTTCTCTCCCTTCTGTAGTCCCGCAGATCCCATCAAGAACGCCTAACGCCTTTTCACATATGCTTCTTTCGGTGTCGACAAGCATTTCTATTAGCAATGAGACCAAACCCATATCAACAAACTTGGTAATGATTTTCGCATTTGTCGGACTACTTAATGATGGTGTGTTGATCATGTGATATGTGGTAAGCAATGAAGCCTTTGTAGCAGCAGGGCAAATCGGTTCTTTAATCAGCTTATATAGAGCTTCCAGAGCTCCTTCAATAGCTGAAAATTCCTCCACTTTTCTTTGATCAAACGATGAAACAATAAGCTCTTTTAGCACCAAGACTGCGTTTCTTCTTCTTGACAAATCTCCACCCTTCAAGAAGCATACTAAACAATCCATAGATTTAGCTGAGCTAAGGTAGCTTTTGGCCTCTCCATCAAGAGGAAACATTAGAGTCAAACATGATAATATTTCCTCCAAAACCACACCATTCTCATTCAAAGATGATAATGATTCAAAAGCAGATGCTAATACACTTGCCGTCCCATTGCCTACAATGCATCCCTTGTTTCTTTCACTTTCCTTCAATAATGCCCTGATCTTTGCCACCGAATCCAGGCACCCTACTCGATCCCCATCTTTACAAGCCGCCATAATCTTGGCCTGTATCTCCATCACCTCCACCGAAGTCACAGGAATTCTCGGCGTGGGAATCCTCTCTATCCCATAAGACCTGTTCTCCACGCACCAATCTTGTATCATTTTACGTATCGTATGGTTTGGAATAGGCTCAAGACTCTTCAAAACTTGGTTGGTAATAGGGCAGTTCACTTTCCCTCCCTCTATCCACTTCTCAATACTCTCCCTATCATAAGTTATCCCCGTTGACAACGTCACCGGATCCTTCATCAAGTCTAATGATATTGGGCACCGAAAATGGTTCGGTATAGCCAGCTCCTCCTTGTCCCCAGCGTCCTCCCTCCGCTGCTCCTTCCCCGCTCGGCGGGCAGCCCTCCGCTTCCTCCACGTAGAAATCATCATCTAATTTCTTGACGTTACTAAGAGATTTAAGTGTACATAAACTTTTTTTTTTTTCCTCTTGTATGCGTGTATGTTGAAGAATTGAATGAGTGGGTATTGGAATGCCTAATAATAGAGAGGTGTATATATAGATGAGGGGTATGTCACATGTGGACGCGGTACGGTGTTCAACGTTCAAAACCCTCGGGGGGAAGGGAAGAATAAAAATTGAGTTAGAGAGAAATGAAATCACTAATCCTAAAGCATGGAAAATTTTGGAGAGGCCGGTTTTGAATATTTGACCGTTGAAGTTTGAAATGTTATGCTAACCTAAAAAAAGGTGGTTTAAGAAATTGGAACGGATCAAAATCAAAAGTTTGACACTTGAAGTTTGGTTTTTATTGTTAAGGACTCGTCAACCCACGACAGCATAGTCGGTGTTGGAACTCACTGACCGAGTTATGCGGCACTTGAGTTCTGCCTCACATCTGTACCTTACGCGGTATAAACGCGGGCCTATCCGTGTCTTGATGAGAAGAAACCGTCTTTTTATTTATATTTGCCCACACGTAAATTTAGTCTTGCTTCCCAGAAATGCATTTTGCCATTTAGTTGGATGTTTTTTTTGGTATTGTTAAAGGAGAAAAATTTTTATTTTTTTATATTTAAAATTTTATTTTAAAATAAATTAGTTTCAAATTAGATTATCTAATTACTTCTTTTGTTTCAAATTATATATCGTTTTAGGGAGAAATTTTTGTCCTATAATACATGACGTTTTACAATTATTTATGAACATCAACTAATTTTTTCTAATTTTACCCTTTCTCTCTTTCATAATAATTATTTTTGTTATGGAGTGTATAATAATTAATTAACCCTCTTTCATAATAATTATTTTTGTTGTGGAGTGTATAATAATTTATGAAAATAATTAATTAAGGGTAACATAGTCTTTTATTTATGTAATAACATCTATTAAATACAATTTTTAATATATGTACAAAAACCTTAAACGATATCCATTATGAAACATAAGAAGTACTCTCTAATGTCGTAATTAATAATTGAATGTTAAATTAGATACAAATTATTATTCACTATTAAATTAAATAGAATTAGATACTATTAAATTAGATAAAAATTATTATTTATCACTAAATTATATTACGCTATTTAATCACATTATTAGATCTCTGGTTGTAGAATTCTCTCCAATAATTAATGAGTTCTAGTGCCTTTAATAATTATATATTTCTTAATGATACTTGTCATAGTCCCATAGAGTATGCAATGCGTGTAGTCAAATATAATTGCATCAACAGTTTTATGGATTTGAATGTGCGTATCCTAATTCTAGATTAGGCTTTTTTTAGAGAAAATGGTTCTGGGTGACTAGAGTTTAGGCTTAAGCAGTAAACGCGATATTTTGTTGTTTTTATTTTCTTTTCTTCTTTTTTTAGGCCATGATATTTCATTAATTTTTACTTTTATTATCGTTGATATGGGTGGTTGACATTGCGGAAGCAAATATATGAGGATTCTTTTTCCTCAGAAATAATATGAGTTTTTTTTTTTTTTTGAGTTTAGTGTTGATTGAATTTTGAATTTGAAAATAATTTTACTATCACTAAATTAAAAATTTATTGATAAATATTTAAATGTTTTACCGAAAATTTTAAAAGTCCATTTGATATTATTATGTGAGCCGTTGTTCAAAAAGTAATATATTGACAAATATTAACTAGAGTCGATTAAAACTTATTTTGGTAAAGGTAATATATTTTACTCATGAAAGTTCTAAAATAATAATTTCCACTTGCTTTTTCCTAATAATATCTAAAATATGTGGTTTAGAAAAAGTAGTTTCAACTTTAATATTAAATATAGACTCCAAACCTTTATTTGATATGGAAGAAGAGATTAGAAAGAAATAATAATTATTAAAAAGTAAGATTTATCAGATACTTTAGTTTGTATCATGAAGTTTTAAAATGTATAGATTACTCAATGCATAAGGGAGGATTGGGAAATTTTAATTTTTTTTTTTAGAAATAAAAATGTCGTATAATTAATAAATCACACATTTGTTATAACAAGTTCTTCTTCTAATTAATATACTTGCTTACTTGAATTTTTTTTTCTAATTAATATACTTGCTTACTTGAATTTTTTTTTTATGTGCAATAGAGATATAAAAATACTAACTGAATTATTCATGTGTTGCAAAAATTTATAATAATATAAATTTTTTAAGTTAAAAATGTTTATAAATATATGATTAAAAATTTAAAGTCATATTTCTTTTTATTTTTTTCACAAGCAACGTAATTTTATTTTCAAGTGGAAATCTCAACATTCCGTAAAATACTTGCCACACATTCTATTTTTCCAAAAAAAAATTTCAAGTCTGCAATTTTAATATAATATTTACGAAAGTAATTCCGAACATGTGATTATGCAATTGAAAACAACTATCTGAACCTCAAGTTTTGTCATAGTTCAAAACAAGAAAAGCTTTTTAAGCTATTGTATCCTGATGAATTTTCGAAAATTAATCAAATAAAGAACAATTTCATTGACGGCTTGCATGATAATAAATTAGAAAAAGTAAAGAAATGGAATGTAAACGATATTCATGAGTTAATTTTATTTATTAATTTTTTATGATATAAATAGAGATTAAAAGTTTATATTCATTTAATTTCAAATAATTATTTTTTTTAAACTTTTATAGGGTTTAAACGATGAAATAAAAATTTTTTTAATAATTTCATTTCATTATATACATTTTCACTCTAAAAAATTTCGCATGTAATATCTTAAGGAACAAATAACAATATATAATTAAGACAGTAAATACAATAAAATCAAAAAGGAAAATTTGACATGATTAAAGTCAACCAATACTATTATGAATTAGGTATGAGGAGGTCATTAATATTATTTTTTTTACTGTGCTCTCTCCTTTTTCTTATTTTTTCTTTAATTGAATTTTAAGAGCATGTCAAATCTCCCTTTCTTCTTTTTATATTTTTCTTTAACTGATTTTCGAGAGATCATTTCAAATCATTTTGACTAAAAATCAATAGTTTTTCTTTCATTTTTTATTTCTTTTTCTGAATAAAGTTTAAATTTATTTATTTATTAAATTTATTATGACTTATTTGCTCAAATCTTGAATTAATATTCAAATTTATTCATGTTTGAGTTTGTTTATATTGATTTCTTCATATCTTAAGGATTTGTATTCTCATATTATTATGAGTTTGTGTATTTCATCATTATATTTTCAATATTGAAAGTTCTAATATTTTGGTGTTTTAAAAAATTAGATTGAAAGACTAAAGAGTCACACACTGATGAATAATTATTATCAATGGAGCATACTTTTCATTGATGGACGTAATTAAATGCTTTATTAATACAATCTATTTCTATAAATCAAATTATATGTTATTTGTCTTTGCAATTACATATGTTATTTGTCTTTTTTCCAGCCCACCCCTCTTCGCTTCTATTGAATATTGAAAAGAAAATGACCTTTTATTTTATGCATATAAACGAGTTTTTATATATTGTTTTAATGATGAAAAGAATGATAGTAGTAATTCTTTTTATTGTTTTGACCCATTAATTAACTAATATTGTTATACTAATTCAAATTCCATTAGATTCTACTTATCCATCATATGCTATTTTGTAATCAGCATATAATGATGGATTTTTTTTTTTTTTTTACTTTTTATGGTAAATACATGGAATTCATGATCTTTGTATACCCATTAAAAATGTATTCAATAGTCAGCTGGGGTACTTTTTGTATATATTTGTGCACTACATATGCATAGTTAATATATTAATGATTATTAAAAATGAATATCACATTATATTATATTTTGTGTTTATGGATTTGATTAAATTCTTTATCACCATTTCTAAAATTCTTAGTTCCGCCCTTGCAAATAAAGTTTTTTTATATCTTTCTTTTAAAATAATAGAATATATATTTTCATTTATAAATAGCCATATAACATCTATAAAAAAAATACTTATATATGAAATCGATCTTCAGTATTATTAATAATTGCACATTAAGTCAGCTATAAAATTATAAATCAATTTGCACCATAAATTTCCTTCGATAATTTTGTATTGTTATCAATTATAAAGATTTTTACCAGATATGGTGCTATAACATGATATAAAATAAAATTCATATAGTTATCCAAAATAAATTTGAGAAATGATACGCAATAATATATTATTATATATTACTAAACAATTAATCTTAAATCACTGAACTCTAGAAAAAAAAAAGAGACAAAAACTCTTAAAAAAATAAAATAACATATTTAAAACAAAAAATTTGAAAAAAGATAAAATGAAATAAAAATTAACAACTATGGTAAAACAACTCATTTATTAAAAAATAAAAATAAAAAGAAAAAAAAATTATCATCACTAAAATATATTGTGGTAACCCAAAATACTAAAAAAAAGTTATTTTCAAAAAAAAAAAAAATAGATGGCTAAGGTTTAGGGTAGGTTTTATATATCTAATTTGTATTATTTGTGTAATTAATAAAACATTTAATCTTTTATTCTTAGAAAAAAAAAAAAGTATGAAGAGGTCATTGGAAAGTACATAGGGAAGACCATGATTTTGTTTGTAGTGGCTAGATTTCTACAATTCCTCTTTAATTTCAACGAAGCACGAATTAATGAACCTAAAACAGTAGAAAGAGAATTAATTGTACAAAATTTAACTGCTTCACTGAATAATTGAAGGTTGTGATTTCAAATGAGAAGGAAAAAAATACGGAAATTTAACATTGCATGTATAAGTACGTAATTTTTATAATGTCATTACAATTATTTTATAATGGGTAGACTTCTACAACATAAACAAATAAAAACTAATAACTGTATAATCAAGGTTAAAATTATAATTACATATACACTTTGATTGATTATCAAAATTATATTTTTTTAATATAAATTAATACGTGAATCCTTGGTACCTTGTTAAAATATAAATACAACGTAGAAATCCCGATGAACCCATTCTTTTTAGTATGCCATTGTAGGATTTATATTAACCATATTATAGGATTCCTATAACAGCTAGTGACAGGCAAAACGTGTATCATTATTTGGTTGAATTAATATTATGCACGCTAGAACATAGTATTTCCACGTTATTATGGATAGTTTATTTGATAAAGAAATTCGAACTACAATTATCATCATTTATTTTTATAGGAAAAAAAGATAATCATTCAAAATAGATAGCACATATGAAATTTCATTGGATATAACAAAATATGAGTTGCTGTTATGATTCATTGAAAAATATATGATTGAGCAAATAAAGTTTATTCTCAAAATAGATAATATATAAAAATTACTTTTTAATCTTATTTTTAATTTGTTTATTTTATATTTTTTAAATAAATTTTATTTATATTTATGTATAATTAAATATTTTAAATAACAAATAATTATTTATATATCAAATAGTTAACTTGATAAATGATAAGTTTTTTTATTTCAAACAATTTATAAAATCTGAATGAATTACAATATTAGTCAATAATACGCATTTTATGCAATTATAATTTGTAAATATTATTTAGAATCTATTTAAAATATTTAATAAAATAAAATATTCATACAAAATATATGATTAAGTAAATAATATTTATTTCTAAAATGGATA
Source organism: Omphalea diandra (assembly GCA_949677035.1). Taxonomy (NCBI): domain Eukaryota; kingdom Viridiplantae; phylum Streptophyta; class Magnoliopsida; order Malpighiales; family Euphorbiaceae; genus Omphalea; species Omphalea diandra. Next base: position 17,532 of record CATIWR010504624.1, on the reverse strand, counting down.
ATATGTGAAAACTACTTTTTGGTCTTGCTTATATATCAAATAATTATTTGACAAATATCAAATTTTATTTCAAACAAACAATTAACCGATAAATAACAATTACTCGTGTAAATTTGAATTTGAAATCAAAGTTAATTATATATATATAGATGATTAATTGATTGGATAAACCTTGTTAAGGATCAAAACTCTATATTATTGTCAAGTCTTTATATTCTTTTTCTTTTTTTTTTTTTCTGAGACAGTCTCTATTTCATGTTCTTGAGTTGTGCTTTATTGACTGATATCAAAATCCGATGATATGTTCAAGAGAGAAAATTATTGAATCATGGGATCTTTGACCCACCTAGAAAACAATATTTGGATGCACGGACTACTACCTACCAAATCAAAGGCTCCTCTTTCAAAAAACCAACTTATTGCTGACGCTGCAACTGTGGTCACTGAGTCATCTAAATGCCAATACTTTTTTGTTGTACCGATTCGCCATATAAACAATAAAAATGTTCAGAAAAAGCAATCATTTATTTTCTTGAATCGTGTTCATAATTCCTCTGGGAAGACTTTAATTCAATGAAGAAAAATTGTTTGATCGCGCCAGGCGGGACATGCTTTCTTTGTTGCTCTTACACAACGTTTGGAAAAGTGGAAAATAAAGAAAGAATCAGACTTTTTTTAGTTTGAGATAGAGGGAAAATATGAGAGGAAAAAATAAATGTTATTTTATTTTTATTATTTTCTCTTCCAATCAGAGAGAAAACATGAGAGATTTAAGATAATTTTTATAAATTTACAATTTTCTTTATAAAAAAGTTAAGAAATATTATGTGTTATTGCTCAAATTAGTATTTAATATAAATGTATGATAATATTCATTAGAATTATATGTATTAGTGTTTAGTTAATGTGAAAAATTAGATAATTATAAATTTAAAAATAGTGATTTTATTATGTTTAATATCGGTATAATTTTTCTTGTTTAATTTTTTATTCTCTCTAATTTATTTTAGTAAGTACATATTATTTATTTTCTTAAATGAAGGATAAAATAGAAAATTTATGAGATAATAATTTTCTTTCCTTCCTTTTTAGCTAAACATAAGGAGAAAAAATAAAATTTATTTTTTTATTTCTTTTTTTATCTAAATATGAGAAAAAAAATAAAGAAAAGAAAATAAAAATCTTTTCTTCCTATGTGACTTTTCAAACATAGAGTTAATGTCTTATTTGGATTGATTTTTTTGTTTAAATGAACATAAACTCCCTAGATGCCTATTCTTTGTGGGCCTTAAGCCCTTACATTATAGTACAATATTGGTGTCCATTGTAAATTTTATGAGCAGCAAAAGTTGCAGTAAACTGAAAAGGTCTAAAGGCCAATCAAATAGCATAAAAGAGACCAATAAGCCTAACCACATGATCTAACACTGAAAGTATGGGTAGACACTGTTCCGTAGAAATCGAAAAACCGATAGAATCCAACTGGTTCAATCCATTTGATTATATTTAAAAATAACTTTAATTCAGTTTAATTTTTTTTATTAACTTGTTCAATTTAATTTTTAGATAAAAAATTTGTTATTAAATCAAACAGATTAAATTTATTTTAAATTAAATTAACAAAGCATGATGATCAAGCCTTATTTAAAATTTATTATTCACATTAAAAGTATACATAATATAAAAAACATATAGTTTATATTAAAATATTTTTAAAAAATTAGTTTAAATCAAACCAAATAGAATCAAATCTATTTGATTCGGTTTGATTTTTAAATTTATTTAATAGGTTTAATTTATATTTTTTTAAAATATAATTTTTAATTTTATTAATTTGGCTTGATTTGATTCCATTTGAATTGAGTGACCATCCTTAACTAAAAACATGTAATGCCAGACAAAGGATTTGAAACTCATGGCAAGGCCTAGGGGTGTGTAACAAGCCAAATTATATTTTAGCACAAGGCTCGCTATCAAAACCAAAAACATAAAGATAACAAATATCTAGTTTAGTTATGAAAATGGTTACAAGCCCCTAGCCGGAGGAGATTAAAATATATTTGAGATAGCTAGCCAACATAACCGATAACAATTACCAATATTTGTAAGCTTACAACAGTTTAATATTAAGAATTTGATAAATTATATTTATTAGTTGTTGATTCATAAACTGACTAGTATCGATATATTGTTAATATTTTATTATTGAATTAAATATATTAAAATATATTAAAATAATATATTTTCACATATATATTCATAAAATATAGTTTTAAACTTAAAATGCTATAATTATTAATTTGTATTCATGAAATCTTAATAATTATTTTTTATTAACGTTAATCAGTATATATGTCAATGCATTTTTAACAATAAGTATCCATATATAGTTTCTTATAAAAATTATATATAATAATTTAAAATAAAGTATTTTTAATTAAAATATTATGATGCACAGTTAATAATTGAATAATAAAACTTTAAAAATAATAATAAAATAAAGAAAATTTTGAATTTTTCACTTATTATTGCAAAGGTTTATAGAAAGTTTCAAATAGAAGTTGATAAAAATTGTACTAATTAAAGTTATATTCACAATCAACTATTTTTTATATGATTTATCAAATAAATATTTATTAGTTATTGAATGAGAAATCTCTATCAATTACACCTATCAACTATGCCAAATATTTTCTTAAGTTATCAATATCATTTTCAGCATTTAGACACTCTTAAAGCTACCTAAAAATGCCAAATTTGAGTTTCTATGGGTGAAGAGATGACAAGTGACAAGTAAATAGCACACTAATATCAGATTTTTTTTTTCAAAACGATAAAAACTTCAATAAGCCTTTAAATTTTACATGTTTGTACTATTAAGATCATTAACTTTAATTTATTATCTTTAAACCGCTTAAATTTTTAAATGGAGAGCCTTTTATTCACAAATGTCGCATAATTTTGTTGCATACACCTTTAGACCAATGTGAGGACTTTGAGACATATGTATGCCACTTAAGATTGCATTACCCTAAGGACCCTTGGTACTTGTTTTCCTCTTATTCTCATTTCAATTCTCTTAAATCTCTAACTCTAAACATGTAAATTCATGACATTTTTATGTGCTGATAAGTAAAAATCAGACTAAACTGAAAAAACAGTTTAAACCGATTCAGTTTGATTTGATTCTTTGACAAAATAGTTCAATTCGATTTTAATTTAAAAAAAAATATTTTTAATTTGGGTTTTTAGATAAAAAAATCAAAAAAATGAAAAAATTGAAATTTTTAATAAATCAAGTCATATTTAAAATATATGTAATTTAATCAAATCTAATCGAATCAAAATTATATATGTTTGGTTCGGTTCGATTTACAGTTATATAAATTTTGGTTAATTGGTTCGGTTTATTTATTCTTTTCAAAAATTTCAGTTTGGTTTGATTTTAAATATATAAAATTCAGTTTATTTGATTTTGGTAAAAACTGAACTAACCATTTGCTTACCCCTACATTTATGTAATTTAGTGTCCTGATTTGAAGATGAATACAATTTAGCCAACAATGATCACAGTTCAATATTTGAATTGCTTTACATAGTGTAGGATTAAACTCTAAAACATAAGGATTATGAATTAGTTAGAGGAATGATAAGATAAAAAAGGTAATGTTATCAATTTTGAAGAATGTTGACATTATTGTCGTAAGGCAGAAGATCAAATAGTAGACATTTTATGCTAATCATGTAGTGGCAAATACGATTTAGTGATGGATAGTGTTGCGGAAGATAAGGAGCAAGGGTAGGAAAAAGATTGAGGATACATATTCAAGTAAGGGCATTTTTAAATAATTGTATATTCTCATGGTATACATATTGATGGTTTCTAAAGAGGAAGAGTCAATGATTATGTAAAAAATAAGGTTGAAAAGGGAAGATAGGGGGACAAGCTTAAAAATGAGAGGGCTAGAAACTTTTTTAATAAGGTCCAACTTGGCTCATTAACTATCCTATCAAGTCTAATCATGACCATTTTAACTTTTCAATCTATCAACTCCAAAATGTTCAAAAAGTAACCTAAGCTAGATTTTCACCCTATTACAATGTATGTTTCATAAACGTAGATGAAGGATGTGATAAGAATAAAATTCTCTAATCTCTATCTTCTTTTTCTCTCATACAAAAAAAAAATCTTTATATATTAAAAAAATCCTAAACTAAATCCATATGTTCTTAACCATCCTTACTCTATCCAATGAGTGCTACTTCTCTTTATTTTTCTTTTCTTAATAGGAAAGTTACAAAAAAGAAAAAATCAATGCACCACATAACTCATTTCATAATTCATTATGATATTTATTCCTAAAGGCACAACCCCTTTATGGTATCACAAAGTCATCAAACCACAATAAACAATAATAACAAAATCATAAAGTTCAACCTCAATCCACAAAAGGGCATATAAAATAAGTAACATCAATTCACTTATCATGTGTTAATCTTTCCTTAATTTCAATATTAACTTAATTAACCATACAACTTAATGTCGCTTGTGGGTACCAAGCTACCTAATTTTGAGGTCTTTTTGGACTTAGGGTAAGTGGCCCAAATTTTTATGGATAAAGGCCTACAAGACAAGAGAAGGTGAGAGGGGAATATAATCTTGCAGGGATAAGGGTGAGCAATTCGCCTGTTCAGTTAGTTTTGAGAGTATTTTTAAACCAAATCGAGCAAACCAAGTTAACAAAATTCTAAACTGAACCGAACTAAAAATCTATACAAATCAAATTACATTGAATTGAATAAACTGACATAATATAATTATAAACTGAATCAAATAAAAAATTTATAAAAATTAAATAGACTGAACCAAATAAACTAAAAATTCATGAAAACCAAATTAAAACCGAATTAACTGAAATTTTACATATAGTGTTCATGTGAAAAATTGCCTATAAGGAAAATTGCAAAAAAACAATGGCAAAGAAACAATTCGTATAAATAAATAATTGACATAGTTGTAAAGCAAAAAATAGAGATACTAAACTAAAATTACCTCAAAAGAAAAACTTTTCCTCAATCCTTGCATAATTAGTCTCATGAAAGTATTACCATTAATAAACACTAGAGAATGAGCAAAAGCAATTGAAATTTTCCAATAAATCACCTTTTTTAAACAAAACAAGCTTTTAAAGGAGAGTCATTTCAAATATCCAATAAAATTATTAATTTGAATCAAATACAAACCGAAAAAATGCTCAGAAACACCCACTAAGAGAAGGAAAAATTAATACATAAGACAAGAATATCAAACAAAAACCCATTTTAGTTAAAATTGACAACCATTTTTCACACAAAATTTAAATACAAATTATACCAAAAATAACCTTTAAATTTACAATGTTCCAACAAAATAATCACAAAATAAGACGAAAAAAGAAAGAAAAACAAATCCCATTTCTTTATTCAATCAAAATTTAGACCATTACCCAATTAACTCGATCACCAAACTAATCCATTCAAAGCAATAATATTAAAATGGAAACAAAACCTACATTTAGACCTACGTTACGTGGATATGAAATTAAAATAAATTTCTATTTTCATTACTTGGGTATGACATTAAAATAATTTTCCATTTCCATACTGAAACCCAGTTCAATCAAACACCAAACCTAGATTCAATCAACCAATTTTACCACTAAAACAAAACATGCTATCATGTTTAGGTTTTACCTTGTTACTTGACATCTTCGATTAAAAGAGGCGAAGATAGAAGCCAACATGTAAGAGAATAATGCAAGAGAGGGAGCAAGAGTGATAAGTGGAAATGGTGAGTGACATATGGATTTAAATGACAGGAAGAGAATAGAGCGTGAAGGGGATAAGGAATCTAGTTACTGTGAACGGAGATGAGAGAGGACATGAGAGAGAGAGAGAGAGAGAGAGGAGCAACTGGGTGTAGGAAATGAATACAACAAAAACAATTAGATAAAATAAGGTTAAATTAAACGGTGTGTTTTTGAGGTCATTTATTTTAGTTTTTCATCACTTAAAATCGAGCTAATTGAAAACTAAAATTTTAATATTTTTATAAACTGAACCAAACAAACATATTATATAAACCAAATTGAAAAATCGAACAATGTTGGTTCAATTTGATTTACCAATTTTTTCAAAAATTTACTCACCCTTATGTAGGGATTGTTATTTAAAAGTGAGAGCAGTAGTATGTAAGACTAAATGAATGGGGTACTTGGTTGGCAACTTTTATATAATGAATCAAATGGATTATTTGGGCAAGAGTGAACATGTTACCTGTATTTGATAATGAATCCTTACTTGCGTGACATTTCATGAAGAAGGTAGTGCTTCCTAAGAAAGTTGATATTTCATGAAGAAGATAGTTAGAAATGGTCTAAAGAGCTACATATATGGGATGAGCTAAATTAGCCATTAGGTTGTTAGTCCATTTTAGACCGAGTTGGACTTATAAAGGCTTGACCATGATGCTAATTAGGCCTTAAAAAGGAGTGTGTCTAACCCATATCAGGGAGAGTAATATCACAACCACCATTCCATATTATTGTTATATCCATCATTTGCTTTCATCTCTTTTATCTTTTTCCTAGTTTCATTACTACCACTATTTGCAATTTATTTTCTCTAGTTTAAAATCATCTTGAAGAATTGAAAGACAATGATTGAGGAATCAGAGTGATTATTTGGCTAGATATCGAATCAGGGTCCTAGATATATGGATTTTGGATTTGAGATTTTTTTTATTTTTTTTATTAGACTTCTTTTATTCATGACATTTTTGCATGGAAATTATATATAAAAATTGACAAAAAAAATGTGTAGGATCATGGTTCTAACTGGTTAGAGGCAGTTTTGCTCAAAGTAGAGGTCTAGTGATAGTAATTATTGCCAATACAGAATTGGGAAAATGTCTCATTATTATGTTGTTATGTTATTGGTATAAGAGAGTATATCTGCAAAAGGAGCAAACATGTGGAGGGATGTAATCTTGAGGAGAAAATTAATCGTTAGGGAGTTTCAAATTGAAGTGGAAGTAATTAAAAAGATAAGACATCCAAACAATGCTAGTCTTTTGGCTTATTACTATTTTATAAATGAAATAACAAATTAATTTAATTGATTTTTTTTATTCATTGTAGTCTTATAACTTGTGTTATTTTGAGTTGTTTGTATTGGATGCTTGGTTGTATCTAATTTTTGTAGTAATAAAACTTACAAAAAAAGAAAGTTTAATTAGTAATTATAGATTTATTTTATTTTTTCTTTTTTAGGTGGATTGCATATAAGAAACACGTGTCTTTAACCTGAAATTTGGCTTATTCAAGATGCTTTTTGAGTATTTTAGGGTTAATAGACCAAAAAATTAAACTTGAACCTAATTAAGCCTGACAAGTAGTTGAGAGGCCAAATTAAATCTTACTATTTTTTCAAAAAAATGTCATCCCATGTCCTTAATTTTCTCTCATATATACATTAATTTAGTTTTAAAATATTTAAAAAATGTCACATAATTACAATTGATCGATAAATTAGAAACAAAAATTGCAATAAAATATCAATTTTATCATTTTATTCTTATTTATCAAAGTCCAGGCTAAAATTTAAAAAGACTATAATTTAGATTTTTTAAGTAATTAGATGTCAGTTTTATTAAAAAAATATAGTTATGGATTTTTTTAAAAACTATTCTTTTATTCATCCAATTAAGTTGATGGATTATTTTTAAACATATTTTAAAGATATTTATTAATAAAATGTGATTACTTTAGCTAGCAACCAAAAGAGTGAAAGTAATTCATCCTTGAAAATCCTAATTTTCATTATTTTTTATTACTGTTCCTAAATTGTCCTCTAACTATACCTTTATCTATCTCTTTTTTATTTTCTCTAAATATCTCATTCGTACAACGATTTCTATAGTTTTCAAAATTAACAATACAAAATGTCTTTTGCTCCAATCGATTCAAAAAGTTGAAATACTATGATAAGGTGAAGGGTCAAAAAGAACGAGGTGAATAGATTCTTGAGTAATCATATAACAATAGAAATGATTTAGCGTGGATAAGGCCAGGAAAGGAGTAAGAGTACGAATAGCAATATTAATTTTTAGATTTTTCTATATACATAGTTATCAAGGTATATATATATATATATATATATATATATATATATAGACACACACACACACATTAAAGAAGGGATACATTGCTACGAGATAAAAAAAAAAAAAAAAAAAAAGATAAAGGAAATGAAAGAGAACAATTTTTAAAAGGTGGGAAAGAAAAGAGATATTTTCATTTAGTTAAAAATTAATTAGTAAATGGATGAGAAAAGAAGTACTTTATTGTTTTTGAATAAAGAAGATGATAAAGAAAGAGCAATATTTTCCAAATCAGACTAGACCGATCAATCAAATAGATAAAATTATAAATTAAACTAGTGATTGGTTTGATTTGATTTGAACACATTTTCTATGTTATTTTTAATTATTATAAATATATTAATATATTTTTAGGGTTTTATGGATTTTTAAAGCCATTTTGATAATATTTTTAAAATTTTATTTATTATTGAACTAAATATAATTATTCATCAGACTAGTTGGATCGGTCAAATTAAAAATTAATTAATTAACTGATTTACTGACTTATTCATTTTTTAAAACATTGGAAAAGAGAGATAAATTTTAGTAGTAAAAGACAAATAGCACATTAATAACCAAAAGAGTCATATTGCATTGTTGTTAAAAAAAAAAATCAAAGTTAAAAATACCAAAGTGATACAAATAATTATTTTTGGGGGGTTGTAATTATTACACCTAATTTGGAGTGAAATAAATTTCAAATCAATGAAGAAGAACTTTTACAATCCCCTTTAGAGTGAGCAAAATTCAATTGAAATAAAAAAAAAAAAAACTAGATCAATCAATTTGGTTCGATTCTGTTCAATTACTAATTTTTGAATTTTAGATTTTAATTTACATCAGTAGGAATCAAATAAATCAAGTTATAGTATAATAAATAATTTTTTTTATTGTAATTTTATTATACCTTTAAGGGCATTTATATATTTTTGTTAAAATAAAAATCCTACATCGAATAATTTTAATAATTTTACAGAAAAATAATATTTCAAAATGAATATAAATAATGAATAAAATTATGAAATCAGTCTAAAATTTACTCTTAAATATAAACAAAATTACAAAATGAAACCTTCAAATGTTGAAAAATATATAAACTCTCAATTATAAGTAAAATTGTAAAATTAACCTCAATTTTACTTCAAAATGAATAAAAATGATAAAATTAATGTAAAAGATCTATAAAATAAAGAAAGACATAAAAATCAATTATAAATTATAAATATTATCATTTTGACAGTAATTTGCATAATTATAAAATCATCAAAGATAAATAAACCCTCAAATTCGAAAAAAAAATTCAAAATTGCTTTAGTTTCACTCTCGAATGAGAATGAAATTATAAAATTAGTACATGAAGTCTATAAAATGAGCACAAGTCTAAAAACCAATCGTGAATTACAAAATAATGCTAGTCATGTATTTCTCAAAAAATTAAAGCAAATAAACTATCAATTTAAATAAATTTGCAGAATATATAAATAAATTAATGTGCGGAGTCCACAAAATGAGCAAAAGACATACAACTCAATTGTAAATTGCAAATCGATGTCATTTTGGATCTTAATTTGGATATTTTCTAATAAGTTAAGATCAATAAGTATTAATTCAAATAAATTTATAGAATTTTTCTCAATAAATTAATGTGTGGAGTCCATAAATAAGCAAAAAACATAAAATTAATCATGAAATGCAAAATGACGTAATTTTACTATAATAAATAAATTGAAATAAATAAGCCATCAATTTAAATAAACTTATAAAATCACCTTGAATTTTACCAACAAATATAAAAAAATAATAAAATCACTCTCAATTTACTATTAATAACCCCATAAACTGATCCTTACTCTCAAATATAGAAAAATAACAAAATTACCATCAATTTACTATTTGTAACACTATTCCAATTTTAAAAAAAGTCTCACTCACAACCTTAGATCTTTCTATGAGAACCAGGGTTTCGTAGGTTCATTGAGCCTTGGAGTTCTCGTCTCCTTTATAAGGTTATGTCCATTGTTTAGTGGAATAGAATGGCTAATAATGAGCGAGAAAAATGGTATAGTATGATGTTCGCTAAGGAGGAAGAAGAAGAGCTGATTTTTTGAGAAAGATATGGGGGTAGGGGATGAAGTTCATGTGAACCTAAGTTTGGTGGGCAGGATTTATGCAAAGAAAAAGAATATAAATGGTGAGGCATTGAAAGGGTTCTGTCAATAATTTAGAAATTACATAAGGGGTTTGGTTTTAAGGAATGAGACAACCATACATTCATATTCCAATTCTTTTTCAAAGTAGGATCTAGATTAGGTATTTTGTAGTGCATCTTAGAATTTTGAAAAACAACTTATTGTGCTTAAACAAATGCCAAGAAATTTGAACTGAAATGATATCATATTCAATATTGTTGATTTATGAATACAATTTTTCAATGTTCCTTTTTTAAAGGTGAGTGTTGTCACGACTAGAATGCTTGGGGAAAGAGCTAGTAAAGTGTTGGAGATTTATAAGGAGTAGAGTGCAGGGTGGAGTAGGTACCTTAGGGTTTAAGTGGAAATGCAAATTGCAAAACTACTTATAAGGGATGTAAAGATAAAGGACAATAATGGCAAGCTGAAATGGGTTTATGCAAAACATAAATGTCTACCAAATTTTTGCTTTATTTGTGGTAGATTGGGCACAACAATGTTGAATGTGAGTTCGTAGAGGAGTTTCCTATGGACGGAGAAAGACGATTTGATGAGTGAATGAGGGCTTCTCTATTAAAGGTTATAAGGTAAGAACCCTATGATGAAATGGCCTAGGAGGAACAGTTGATTGTTGCTCTGATTAGAAAATTAAAATTCGAATACGAAGGAGTTGTCAATGGGGCAAGGAATAGTCTGATTTAGAAGTAAATGTGAATGGATTGGGAATAACAAAGGTTATGGATTTTGATGTTAGTAGTGAACACTTGGAATGGTAAGAAAATTCGATAATAATTGAGCGTGCTAGAGAAAATAACTAGAATAATGAGTCTTTGGTTATGATGGTGTCTAAGGCTAAGAAATGGAAATAAGAGCCCCACAATTCACATGTGCACAAGGTAGGAAGCACATGCGTTTTTCAACATTATGGAAAATGAAATAACTAGGAAGAGTACGTGGAATTATGCAAAGAAGTTGAAGTTAATATGAGAATAGGTTATAAATAAAAAAACTAAAGCATGACCTGCTTAAAGGTTGCAACTTCGTTTCATCGGCCAAGTCGGGTGACAATTAAGTCCGCTGGATCCAATGAAAACTTTGAGTTGAAACTGTCGGGGTTTAGGGAATCCTCAGACAAGAACACTTCATATTTTGGCACGTTTTTATTCCCTAAATGTGGTGTTTTTAATGATATCCAAACTTATTGCTTTTAAGGTGGATGCAGTAGGTAAAGCTTTGGGTTTTGCTGAATGGAGGTGATAGTGGAGTGTGTGGGATTAATTTTGTTATGGTTTGATGATGTTAATGTCTCAGTTTGATTATCATATAAATGTGAATGTTGCACTTGGTGGTGATGGGAAATAGTAATGCTTTATACGTTTCTATGGTTAGTTTACAAAACATGAAAAGTGATTGTCATGGGAACAATTGGGGAATAAAACCCGTGCAAACTAATTAGTAGTGGGTGATTTCAATGAAATCTTATGGACACATAATGGGAAGGTGGTTAAAGGCAGGATTAAAATGTTGTACAATGTTTTAAGGAGGTTTTGGATTGGATTGGAGTTCATGATTTGGGATGTAAAGGAAATCAATTTACTTAGTGTAGGGTTAGTAGAGAATTGAGAGGTGTTTAAGAAAGGTTGGATAGAGCACTAGGGAACATTAGTTAGCATTGTTTATTTTCAAATTATGAGGTAATGACTTTGTTGAGGGAAACATTAGACCATGTGTTAATTATGATTTATGCAAACCACAATGCAGACAAGACAAAGTGGGGCAAACATAGTGTTTATAGTTTTGAATCCATGTGGGTGCATAGGGATGATTGTGAGACGGTGGTTAAGAATATATGGGAAGGGTATTCGGATAGACGTGGTATTATAGAGGTGTGTCAAAAGTTTGCATATTATATGAGGGGGTTAGATGGGTGGAATCGAGAAGTAGTTAGGCGTATGCAAAAGAATATTAAAATGAAAAGAAAGGCATTAGAAAGAAGTGAGCTTTTGCCACCCACGGTGGATAATATACAGGAATGTAACCAATTGGAAAGGGAGTTGGAGTAGTTGTTGAAAAATGAAGAATTGATGTGGATGCAATAGTCTAAGGATTGATGGTTGAAGGAGGGAGATAAAAATGCAAAATATTTCCATCAAAAAGCTTATCAAAGATGAAGAACAAACACTATCAAAGGGCTTATGGATAATAATGGAGTTTAGAAGGAGTCTAGGGAAAGGTGGAGAGTATTTGTGTCACTTATTTTTGCTCATTATTTGTTGCTTTTAGCTCGTTAAATATGAAAGAGGCTCTAGTTGAGATTTAGGAACTTGTTACTAATAAGACAAATAGGAAACTTTGTAGATCCTTTTCCAATAAGGTGGTTGGAATTGCCTTTTTCCAAATGCATCCACATAAAGTATTGAGTCCTGGTGATATGTCTACTTTATTTTTTAAAAAATATTAGCATATTGTTGGTAGTGATGTATCTAATGCAATATTAGACATTTGGTGTGGAAAATCTTTCCTTAAGTTTTTAAATCATACCTTTATAGTTTGTGGTTCCCAAATTTAAAAATCATGTTGACATTAAAATTTTTTTACCAATATCCTTGTGCAATGTTTTGTATAAGATAGTGTCAAAGATGTTTTTTAATCGGCTGAAATTTCTTCTTTCTACTTTGATTTCACAAACTCAGAGTGCCTTGATAAAAGGGAGGTTAATTTTTGATAATATTTTAGTGGTTTTGAGTGTTTTCATTACATGAAGAACAAAGATAAATGGGGTAAGGGGTGGATGGCTATGAAGCTCAACATGAGCAAAGTATACAATAGAGTTGAATGAATTTTTCTAAAAAAGTTATAAGAAAAATGAGTTTTTGTGAGGCATGGATTTCTTTAATCATGCAATGCATTAGATCTGTATCTTTTTCTATTATGATCAAAGGGGTGGATGGCTATGAAGCTTAACATGAGCAAAGTATACAATAGAGTTGAATGAATTTTTCTAAAAAAAGTTATAAGAAAAATGAGTTTTTGTGAGGCATGGATTTCTTTAATCATGCAATGCATTAGATCTGTATCTTTTTCTATTATGATCAATGGAAGCCTTAGAGGTCATTTTGTGCTTGAGCCCAGGCTCAAACAAGGTGACCTTTTATCACCTTATCTTTTTATTCTTTGTGTTAAATCATTCACAAGGCTTATTAGCAAAGCTGAGCAGTTGCGATTGATACATAAAATCAGGGTGGTAAGGACAACACCTACAATTTGACTTCTTTTTTTTTTTTTTTTTTGCAGATGATTGCATGACAAATACCTAGGTCTTCTAATAGTTATTGGTCGGTTGAAGAGAGGGGCTTTTATGGTGTTAATGTAAAGAATATGGAAAAAGTTACAAGGCTGGAAAGAAAAGAACCTCCTTAAGGTGACAAAAGAAATTTTGATCAAGTTCGTTATACAGGCTATTCCCACATATGCCATGAGTGTTTTTAAGTTTCTTTTTAACCTATGTAATGATATTCAAACTCTTTTGTCGAATTTCTAGTGGGGAGGTATGGGTGATAACAAACATCTTCATTGGCTTAGTTACGATCGTTTGTGCATTTCCAAAAGATTATGAGTACTGGGATTTAGGAATTTGAGCACATTTAACTTGTTATCTTGGCAAAACATGGATGGTGATTACCCTATGATGAATCATCTCTTCTGAGTATGGGGGACTAAAAGTCAGGTACTACTCTCGTACTTCCTTTTTGGAAGCCACTGAAGGTTGTAAACCAAGTTTTGCATGGTGTAATATCTTTGAACTTAAAACCTTTTGCTGAAGGGGATTTGATAGAGGGTAGGAAATGGTTTCACAATTTGGGTATGGCTTGATGGTTTGGTAGTGGACCCTTCACTTTCAAACTGTTTACTCCATCCAATGAGTTATACAAAGAAGCTAAGGTGAAGGAGTTAATGAAGGTGGATGGATCAGGTTAGGACGAAATGATGATTAGGACGTTGTTCTTTGATGAATAAGTAAAGTTGACTCTACAAATTCCTTTAAATGAGAGATCCAGTCCTGATTAAATTTTTTAGCATTACTCAATAAAGGCTTTTTCTTTGTGAAATCAGTGTATCACCTGGCTATGGAAATAAGGGAGAGTTTTTTACCCTCTTCAACGACACCACATCTGGATAGTATAGTAAATTGAGTTCAGGTCTAAAAATTCAATTTATTGCCAATGATTCATCATTTTGTTTAACGAGCATGGAAAGGTTCTTTACTAACCAAATGGTTAGGACTAGTATAGGTGATGGCTTGTATTTGAGATGTGGTACAACTGTGGACATGAATAAGCATGTACTTTATGACCGTCTTGGGGAACGTGGACTTTGGTTTGCTAGCAGCTTAGGAATGGACTTGATGGATTACAATGAACTCTTAGTTAAAGATTGGCTCTTAAAGATAAAATCTCAATTAGATGAGAATCTTTTTACGAAGTGTTGTGTCAATGCATAGGTTTTATGGTTTGCAAGGAACAATTTGGTATCCGATAAATATGGGTTTGATTGGAAATATGTTTTTTCTTTAGCAAATAAAACCATATCTAGTTATATAGAGAATAATTGTCGTGAAGATTACCAATCCAACTGAGGGTAGATTAGATGGATTAGGCCAAGGGGAAATTTTATTAAAATCAATTATGATGCAAAGTTGCGAATTCGAGCACATGGGGTTTGAGAGTTATTGCTCGGGATAAGAATGAGTAACTGCAGTTCTGTGCTAGACAAGTGGTGAAACACTAATTTGTCTTTATTGGCTAAAGCACATAAGGTTTTACTTATTGCAAAACTGGGGCGTATGAAACATGAATTGGAAGTGAGGATGGAAAATGATAATAAGCCTCTATTAAGTGCTTAAAGAATGAGGTGGAGGTACTTAATATGCAAGGGATCGTGTTAGAGGAGATTAGGTGTAACACCTATTTACATTTATTACGTATCATGTCTAAAAATTCATATGCATAAAAGTTAACTCACTGTACATACATAATCAAATAGGTCTTTAATGTATACATTTATTAACCTATTTAATATTGGTAACCATAAAATGATTCCTAACTAAGTATATGTACATGACACAATGAGAGAGAGAGTGTGAGAATTCAACTAATGACTTGTGCTCTATGTATCTATATACAAAATTTTATAGTCTAAAGTATCCAAACTTTATGCTTCACTATCTGAAAATAATAATTGTGATTTTGTGAGTGGTGACTCAATCAATAAAAATAATAATCATATTCTAATGACATAATTAATAATCAATTATTAAGATACATTATAAGTACAAGTATTAACTTACACATGTGCCAATGCAACAAATTATTTGATTTTGTCGTGACCTTATAAGATAAACACTCCTCACGAGAATTCATGTGACTCAAGCAGCATTTGATTTTGTTGGCCATCATATAATATGTGATTCATCTGATCAACAACACATGCCATAATAGGATATTTTGGTCTTTTTGCCAAGTGAGTGTTTGATAAGTTGGTCATAACATCCTTTTAGTTTCATACACAAATGTTCATCTGCAATAGTGTACCAACTAATCATTAAAATCATTCAATTCTCAATTGACTTGTATTCAAATATAAAGGTCACAATTCAATCACATATACACATAATAGAACTCAATCATATTTTAAAATCATCACACATGTACATTAGAATCCGATTATGGCTTTTACTCACTTTTAATGCAACTAACTTTTATAGTACGTTTGAACATCTCTCTTAGGCTTCCTTAATGTGTTGAATTTGCATGCTTGATATGCAACTATGGTCATATTTCATGCAAGTGGACCTAATATTTATGCTTATTATTCATGTTTGATAGCCTGACCTTGTTACCCTTTCACTGCAATAACTCTTGTTATATTTATCTAAATGACTTGATTTTTTGACATAAATTAGACACATAATGATACAACATATTCAAATTTCAGGTTAATATAAAACCTATAGAAAATATGGTAAATTTTTAAATTCTGCCCTATTTCAATGTGATCACAGTTTGACCACGTCTTACAATCTTAGCCATATCTCTAATTGTATAAATCAAATTACGAAACTAATTTTTTGAGCAATTATACAACACATAAAGGAATATTTTCATTTTTTACATGTTGTCTAATTCAGTGTATAATGTCATCAAAATAAATGATTAATCTCAGGGTGAGCAAGTTTCAGCATGTTGAGAATTAGTCATGATGAAGGAGCAATATCTCCTCACTCATAATATATTTAGCAAAACTATTTCACAAGTATCTATATGAGACATAACTTTAAAACTTTCATATTTTGCACATCACCTAGTTCCCATTCTATGACCATCAAATTCTAAGTAAAACAAATTAATTTGTTCAGCAGGTTTCATCGGGTTCATGGTCAGTCACAATAAAAGTAGAATATTTCTTTTTACACAATAAATTAAGCAAAACTATTTTACAGGAATTTAAAAGGGATATGAACCTACAAATTTCATGTTTTAAACTTTATCTAAATTAGCACATAAGGTCATAAAAAACAACCAAATTTAAGAGGTTTCAACAAGTTGTGAACCAGTTTCAATGAAGGAGCCATAACTCTTTACATACACTATATTAAGTAAAACTGTTTTATATACACTTAAATGAGACATAAATCTTCAACTTTCATATTTTACACTTTCCATAATTCCTCTTATAGGGTTATGAAATAGTGGGTGTACAAATTTATTCTAACCATAGTTGTCAAAATTGCGAGTTGACTCGTACGATTTTACGAGTCAAAATCACGTGAACGATTTTAATCGTATATAAAATCGGATTTGTGGTAAAATCGAGTGAAATCGGATGTAAAATTGGGTGTTGACTCATTATTATTTTTTTTAATTTTTCTATCTAATTTTCTCCCTCTATTTTTATATTATTTCTCCTATATTTTTCTCTAATTTTTCTTCCTTTTTTGTTGTTGAAATGCTTTATTTTCTCTCTTTTTTCTGTTTTTTGTTGCTCAATTTTATATTATTGGGACTATATATTAATTTTTAATTGCCAATTGTAATTGACTAATCCTATATGACTGAAAATTGAAATTACTTACTACTATTGGGAAGTAAAGTTTTACACAAA
>CATIWR010504573.1:0-20318 GCA_949677035.1 Omphalea diandra | reverse complement strand
ACGTTAAGTTAATATATTTTATATAAAATATATTAACTTAACGTCAAATATATATATATATATATTTGACGTTAAGTTAATATATTTTATATATTACTTCATTCTATTTACACATTATCTCAGCCGTCTCATTTCCTTTCTCATTCTTACCGGCATCTCATTGATGATAATAATGTTTTAATTACTATTTAAGATTCTAAATGAGTGGCTGTAATTTGTTGCACATGTGCGTTGTTGCACCTGAAAATTCCCTTGAGTAATAGATAAGCATTGAGTGGTCAATCGAGGAGAGCAGAAGACGTTATCGTTTAGATATGGTCCATTTTCCCCACTGGAGGAAGAAAACGATAGGAATCAGCACGTGGTAATTGGCGAGAGATCCATGGATGGAGCCAATAGATTTTTGGTCCTCACGTCACGTCACGACCGTCGTTTTAATGAGAAAATTCTATGGACAAAATGCCAAAATTTGAGATTCAATCAATTGGGTGAGCAAAAATCAAATCCGACAGACGGTAAAACTGACCTAACTGAATTAATTTAATTTAATTCTTTGATAAAATTAGTTTGAATCAATTTTAATTTAAAAAATTTAGTTTTTGATTCAATTTTTTGATGAAAAACTAAATAAATTAAAATTATTAATAATTTAAATAAATTTAAATTGAATCATATTTAAAATGTATGTAATTTAATCAAATTGAACCAAATCAAACTTTATAAATTTGATTCAGTTCAATTTATAGACGTATAAAATTTCATTTAATCGGTTCGGTTAATTTAATTTTTTCAAAAATTTTGTTCAATTTGGTTTAAATATATAAAATTCAGTTTATCTGATATTAATAAAAAATCGAACTGAATTAACCGAACCAACTATTTATTCACCTTTAAAATCTTGTTTAAGGAGGAAACAAAATAAAGAAGAAAAATAATTTTTATTTTCTTTCATTTATTTCATCTTTTCATGTTTAAATAAAGAATAAAGGAGGAAAAATAAATTTTATTTTTTTCATTTATTTCCCTCTCATGTTTGTATAAAAGAGAAAAATAAATTTAATTTTCTTTTTCAATATAGAAATATCAAGAAAAAATATAAAATTATCATAATTTTCTTTAATCATCATTTTTCTCTTCTTTATATTTTCTCTTCTTTATATTTTCTCTCTATTTTGGAGAGAAAATAAAGAAGAGAAAATAAGAATTATTTTTCTTTTTTTTTATTGTTTCATTTTCAAATAATGAAAAATTGTAATTAATCCTTATTTTTCTTATTTTTTATTTTATCCCATTTCAAATAAAGGGTAAAAGTTAAGTTTCAAAGTCTAACTAGATATCATCCTCCTATTTTTAGGTTAATTAAAAATTAATTTTTAATTGATAATAATAATTTTTTCATTTTTGAATAGTAAAATATTATCATAGTTTTTTAAAAACTTAACTTTTAAACCTCATTGATGCAAATATTGGAGTGAAGGACACTGTAGGACCCTGCAATAAAATAAGGAAGTAATGCCGATAGAAACACTGTGGAGAGGCGGGTTAGACGTTAAGCCTTTGTTTGGGAAGGGAGAAAAGACAGAAAGACAAGAAAGGTGGAGAAAGAAGGGGATGGAGAATAACTTATTTGAAACGGTGATGGTAAAATTGGAGAAAATAAACTGAATAGTGAATTTTTTCTGGGGTCCACCATTTTTAAATCACTTGAATTTAGGAAAAAAATTGTAAAATTATATTTTTATTATGTAATTACTAATTTACCTATTAAATAATTTTCTTTTATTCACTTTTTTGAATTTTTTATTCCATTTTAAGTAGAAGTCTAAAATTTTTCTTTGTTTATTCTTATATGTGCAAAATTTATTTTACATTTTATTTTTTTGTTAGTCAATTAAATTTTTATAATTGTTCTTGCTAATTCAAATAAATTTTTATGTATGAATATATAGATTAGAGAATATAACATATAAGTGTAAATCTTAATGGATTTTAAATTCATATTAAACTTGTATTTGTTAAAATTAACCATATATCAATATGAAGGGCAAAATAGTAATTTAATTTTTTTTTTTTTACTATTTTTCAAACAAGGGAAAGCAGTTTTCTCCACTTTCTTTTTCTCATTTTCACATTTTTTTCAAATAAAGTAAGAAAAGAAATGTCCTACGATTTTCATTTTTTTCCTTCACTTTTTTCTTTATCTTTCTATTCACCACCCAATTTTTTTTCTCAAACAGTGTAAAAGATAATTTTCACCGTCAAACTTGTAGGGTGAGCTAAAATTGGATTAGACCGAAAAATCAACTGAATCGAGTTGGTTCAGTTCAATTTGGTTTGATCCTTTGATAAAATCGATCTGGTTCGATTTTAATTTAAAAATTTGTGATTTTTGGATCATTTTTTTAGATAAAAAACTGAACAAACTGAATTAACTAAAATTATTAATAAATCAAACCAGTTTGAATCTAACTAGATTTAAAATAAATATAATTTAATTTTACCGAATCAATTTTTATAAGTTCAGTTCAATTTATAAATATATAAATTTCAGTTTAATTGATTTGATTTATTCGACTTTTCTAAAAATTTTAATTCGATTTGGTTCAATTTTAAATATATAAAATTTGATTTATTTAATTTTAATAAAAAACCGAACTGAAATATCCGAGCAGATCATTTGTTCATCCCTGAACCTCTTCGTATGAAAACAGAAACCGGGCAGAAAATAATAACTCCCAGCAAAAGAAAGAAATTTACATTTGAATTATTTTATAATAATAATAATATTTATGTTATTCCAAATATTAATACTCGATTTTTAAAATAAATATAAATTTTGATTGAGAATAAAAATTACCTAAATTCAGTAATTGTCTGTGTGCACCGTTGCCCATCTCTTTCGCTCATTTATTAATTGCCCTCACGAAAACACAATCCAATGTAAAGCCCACACGGTTGGTGTTCAAAATGAACGTGGGATACTAGCATTTCCTTTTGAAATATCAGGCACCCATCCTACAATTTCCATATATTTTAAAAGATAAAGAAAAGTAAAGAAAAGAGAAGAAAAAATAAAATAAAATTTGCTTGTAAACACGAGTGTAGATGCCTTAAATTTGGCGACTTTTTTGGATTTAAACTAATGGCAGACTAAGAACTTAAAATTTGAGAGGGTGAAAATTTGAAATGAGTGATTCGATTATACTGAGGCTTTTAATATTTAATGCTTTTATTATTTAATTAAAGGTTAAAACATTAAATAAATTCTTAAATTTATCCTAATGTGAAATAAAATATAAAATGAACTATCATACTAAATTTATTTTTAAACTTATTTCATTTCGTCAAAATTAAACATGATCTTGTATTATTTTGTTGTAAAGTCCACAATATTAGACGAAATAAATTTTTTTTATCAAAATTACCTTGGATCTTATATTTTTTCATTATAAATGTCTAAAATATTATCTGAAAAGAGTGTGTGTTTTATAAACGTAATTTAATAATTATAAAATCAGCTTATTAAGAGAGAAAATTAAAAAATTAAAAAATAATATTAAAAATACTTTAACGATCAGGAAATATATTTAAAAAAACCGGACTCAAATATACTTCAACAAAAATAATTTTCCTTAAATCTCTAAATTTTTAAATCCCCAAATCTCAAAACACAACGCTTCACTTTTACAATAAAATTTTGTTAATTGAAGAATGAGAAAGAGCGATATTTTCAAAAAGTAATAATTCTGTTCGTCCATCAAATTACAACAAATATAGAGAGAAATATGTTAAACATGAGTATACTGATATACACAAGTACTGCTAATACAAGAAAAGATAACTACTAATGGTGGGTTGGAGTAAGACGAATTCAAATTGAAGATTTCATCCCTTCACTAATTATGAGGTGAAAATAAGAGAAATTGAAACAATTTTATTAATTATTTTTTATTAATACTACTGGAGTTATTTGTGATATTTTTTTTTTTTGAAATTGCATGAATTTCTAATAATATTTATGTTACTCCAAATATTAATACTAGATTTAAAAAAATAAATATAAAATTTGATTGAGAATAAAAATTACCTAAATTCATTTAACCCTTTTTGTGTGCACCGAGACCATCTCTTTCGCTCATTTATTAATTGCACTTACAAAAACACAATCCAATGTAAAGCCCGCATGGTTGGTGTTCAAAATGAATGTGGGATACTAGCATTTCCTTTTGAAATATCCTGCACGCATCCAACAATTTCCATACCATATACTTTAAAGACAAAGAAAAGTAAAGAAAAGAGGAGAAAAGAAAAGAAAAGTAAAGAAAAGAGGAGAAAAGAAAAGAAAAAATAAATCTGCTTTTAAACATGAATGCAGATGCCTTAAATTTGGCGATTTTTTGAATTTAAACTAGTGGTAGACCAAGAATTTAAAATTTGAGAGGGTGAAAGTTTGAAATGGACGATTCGATTATACACCACTTTTAATATTTAATTAAATATTAAAGTATCAAATAAAATCCTCAATTTATCTTAAAGTGAAATAAAGGATAAAATGAACTATTTCGTCAAATTTATCCTTAAACTTATATTATTTCATCAAAATTAATTTTAATATTGTATTATTTCATCATAAAAGTCAATAATATTATATAAAATAAACTTTTCGTCAAACTTACCCTCGATCTTATATTATTTTATCATAAAAGTCTAAAATACTAGGTAAGAAAGGTGCATGCGTTATAAACACAATTTAATAATTATAAAATTAATTTTTTAAGAGAGAAAATGAGAAAATTAAAAAAGAATATTAAAAAAATACATAATGGTCATTAAATATATTTAAGAGAATTGAAATTAAATGTATTCGTGATGTAATAATTTTGTTTGACCATCCAATTACAGCAGATATAGAGAGAAATAAGTTAAACATGATAATAATGACTCACACAAGTACTGCTAATGCAAAAAAAGAACACCACTAATAGTGACTTGAAGTGAGACGAATCCAAATCGAAGATTTTACTCTAACCCTAATTATGAGGTAAAAATGAGAGAAATTGAAATAATTTTATTCATGCTTCTTGATTAATACTGTTGGAGTTATTTAAAATAACTTTTTTTGAAATTGCATAAATTTATAATAATATTTATGTTATTCCAAATATTAATACTCGATTGTAAAAATAAATATACAATTTAATTGAGAATAAAAATTACCTAAATTCATTAAATGTCTTTCACCGGTACCCATCTCTTTTGCTCATTTATTAATTGCCCTCATGAAAACACAATCCAATGTAAAGCCCACATGGATGGTGCTCAAAATAAATGCTGGGTCCTAGTTATCCGATGCTTTTAATATTTAATTAACGGTTAAAGTATTAAATAAATATTTCCAAATTTATAGTGAAATAAGAATAAAATGACTATCTCATCAAATTTATTCCTAAACGTATATTATTTTATCAAAATTAACTTTAATCTTATATTATTTTGTCATAAAAGTCTATAATATTAGATGAAAAAAACTTTTTCGCCAAAATTACTTCCGATCTTATATTATTTCATTATAAAAGTCTAAAATACTAGATAAAAAGAGTGTGTGTGTTATAAGTGTAATTTAATAATTATAAAACTAGTTTTTTAAGAGAGAAAATGAGAACATTAAAAAATAATATTAAAAAAACATAACGGTCAGAAAATATATTTAAGAGAACCAAACTCAAATATACTTAACTTCCCTTAAATCCCTAAATCTCAAAACACACAACTTCACTTTAACAAAAAATTTTGTTAATTGAAGAATGCGAAAGAGCGATGTCTTCGTGGAGTAATAATTTTATTCATTCTTCCAATTGCAGCAGATATAAAGAGAAATATGTTAATAGAAGTATAATGGTTTACACAAGTACTGCTAAGACAAAGAAAGAGCATTACTAATAGTGGTTTGGAGTGAGATGAATCTAGATCGATAAGAGAAATTGAAATAATTTTATCAATTCTTCTTGATTAATACTGTTGTAGTTATTTGTGATAACTCTTTTGAAATTGCATAAATTTACAATGACAGAGAGGAAAATATAAGTATTTTGGCACGATGGTGTTTTCTCATAAAAACTAATATTTTTCTTTAATTTATTCCTTAACGATCTAATCACTTCTAAAGCTTTTTTCTAAGACAAGGTGAAGAATCTTTGTCTTTTCTCCTCTATGGGATGGGGATGAGATTACATTCCTGCCTCGCGGATCCCTACAAGAACTCTCAAAATATATTATCATTAGACCTAAAAAAAATTAAATATAGTTTTATAAGTTTTTATATTTATTAGATGTATATTTTATATTATATTATACTATATATATATATTATGTGTATAATTATATATTTTTATATATTTATTGATTTATAGCATAGAAATTTTTTATTTTATAATTTAATAAGTTATATTTTAAAAAATAATTTAAAAATAAAAAAAAATAAAAATATTTGCCTTGCGAAAAATTCTCATGGGCTAGGAGTCCCTGCGGAAGCAATGACAGGAGAAAAATTCTCCATATCAAGGGGGTGGGGTAGAGGATGAAGGATAATGCTCGCTCCACTCACTTGTCATTATTAAGTCAATGTCATTTTAAACCAATGTTTTGAACTTTTATGACAAAATAATACAAGATTGGAGGTAATTTTGACGAAAAAATTTATTTCGTTCAATATTATGGACTTTTATGACAAAATAATACAATATCAAGGGTAATTTTAGTGAAGTAATATAAGTTCATGGGTAAATTTGATGAAATAGTTCATTTTGTCTTTTTATGATCACTTTGAAATAAGTTCAGAGGTTTGTTTGATATTTTAGTTTTTAGTTAAATGGTCTCATTTAAATTTAGATAAGGTAAGTATGATTCATATAAATATTATATAGTATATAATTTAACAAAAAAAATAACAAAAAATAATTAAAAAAACTCACTTGAGGAAGAGGCTGTGGGCAATAGTAGATAATAGAAGTGACGACAATTACACAGAGAGAAAAGTGTATAGAAAAATACAAGTAAATGAAGAAAATTTAAATAAAAAGAAAATCAACAAAAAATAAAGAACATAAAAAAACCAAAGAAAAAAGAAAAATATATAAAATGAAAAAAATTATGTAGATTAAAATAAAGCATTTTTAAAATTAGAGGAGTTAGCTTATAAGATATTTTTAATTGAGGCAAAAATATATTTATATAAGAAAAAATTAAAAAATCTAAGAGCAAAATAAATTTTTTAAAAATTTTGAGGGGACCACTAAAAAAATATAAGGATTAAAAAGAATTTTTTTTGAACATTTGGGGGCAGTAGCCTCCTCTTACCCTCCCCTTGTTCGCCCTTGACTTGAACCAAACCAAAAAAGTATGAAATATGTCCTATAAAAAAATTGGAAAAGCTAATAGCTTTCTAAACTCTTGTTATATATCAAAGTTAATCACACCACACTCCATAGGTTCTGCTATTCAACATGATTTTGCACAAATAGGCTATGTGCACGCCTAATTTTTCATAATTACTCTTGAGATATGGCCACAATCTCACATAAGCACCCTGTTCATACTTATACCTTCATCAAATATATATTGTTATAGTACACCTCCATAAGGAATATGGAATTATTGAGAGCTTTAGCTTAACATTACATTTAAAACTTGCAGCTTTAAGTACTAATCACATCCCATAGGAAGGACTTAACTAGTTCTAGTGCTACAGGACCAACAACAACTTGTTATTACCTATGAAACCTAATTGAAGGAAAATCCAATCACATAGATTACCATTATTGTTGATCTCAAGTTTATTTTAGCCTCATTCTCCTCAATATTTTAAATGTTAATTTTCTTCTTAAAAGTTTAGAGAATCGGACAAGACTTCACATAATTAATGAAAATAATTTCTTCTATCGACAGATGCTTTACTACACTTTGTTTTCAATGTATATGTTTTTTTTTAAAATTAAAGATCTTGTTCCTTGTAATAGTAATTGTCGCTTGGCAATCACAATGCATATACAAAAAAGGTATTTGCCCAATGAAATTTTTATCAAAAAGTTTCTTATCATTTAGCCTTCCCACTGGCTAATTCTAGAGCTGCAAACTTTTACTCTATATAGTAGATCTTGCAATAACAGATTGCTCGGTTGATTTCCAAACTATAATACCTCCACAAAAGGTAAATACATGTCTACTAGCAGATTTTATGTCTTTTGAATTTGAGATTCAGTTAACATCCTTGTATCCTTCTAACAAAGCAAAAGATTCATTATATAGCGTATCTTAATTCAGGATACATCTCAAATATCTTATTAATTTGACTAACACAGACCAATGCTTATTCTTAGGATTTTGTCTATACCTACTTAGTCTATACATAGAAAAGATTATGTTAGGTCGAAAAAATCATTAGATGTATCAAACTTTGATAACTTGAACATACTTAAACAATAGAATCACCTTGATTTTTCTTCAATTGATAATTTTCAATCATAAGAGGTACTCATAAAAGTCATATCAAAATTCTTAAACTCTTTAAGAAGTTTCTCATTATGATATTCTTGCGATAATATTATACCATGATTTCTCTTTATGATTGTTAACACCCAATATCATATCACCTTCATCCAATTCTTTTATATCAAAATTTGAACTAAGAAAATGTTTATTACTCCTTCTGTCCCAAAAAAGTTATCCATTATTCCTTTTTGAGATGTTCCAAAAATACATATCCATTGTTATTAAATCTAGAATATTTATAAGCAATCTTTCTAATTTATCTTTATTAATTACTAAACCTGAAAAGTGTTTTTAATTTCTCATTAAATATAATTGCAGGTATAAATAAGAAAATACACTATAAATGATGAGTTGGTAAAATATTAAATATTTTTCATAAACAATGTAAAAATTGGATGATAACAACTTTTTTGAGACAGAGGAAGTACTATATTTAATATCTATCCTAGTATAAATATCAGAATGTCATCAACAAACAAACTAATGATAACACATTCACCATCAATCAATTTTGTATAAACACATTTGCCCACACTCACAAATAAAAATCTATCACATAATATAAATTTTTAAAATTTTTCATGCCCAACTTTCAGGAGATTGTTTTAGGCCATACAAGGACTTTTTTTTTTTTTTAATTTGCAAACTTTATTTTCTTATCCAAGAACTATACAACCTTCAAATTACACCACCATTTAAAAAAGTGATTTTAACATCTATTTTTTGTATGAAAAGTTTATGAATAGAAGCCAAAGCATATAAAACACAATTAGAAGAAATTCTAATGACAAAAGCAAAAGTATCAGAAGTTTTATATATTTATCAATATAACCATCAAGGTTGTATTTTCTTGTAAAAATCCATTTGCAACTAATAGATTTAGCTCCTATTGGTAAATGAACTTGTAATTCCTCAAATATGAAGTATTGTGTTCTTAGCACGTCTAGGGTCACTTAAAAATTTATTTGCTGAATTTATTAAAATGGGGATTAATTTTTTCATTTTAGTGAGAAACTTTTAAATGTTATTTTTTATTTTCATGATAGTTAATTAACATTATTTTTTATAGTGTAATTTTAATTATAAATTATTTTAAAATATAATGCATAGTTTTAAATGAAAGAAAATATAGATGTATTTAATTAAATAAGTTATAATTTTAAAATGATTTTTAATATTAATTATAAACATATAGTTTAGTGATAATAAATTTACAATTTATTTCAAAATAAACATACAGTTTACAAAAAAATGATTTTATAGTTTATACCACAAATAAACTTACAGTTTACAAAAAAAAATGAACATGTATAATTCTTCAAAAGAGTCCGTGCGCATTTGTTAATAAAAAAACATTTATTTTTTTTTAACATGTGATTTCGAATCAAAGTGAGGTAGCAATTAGGAAATGGTCCAAATTATCCGAGGCTTTAATCAACCCAACCCTTATTTCCTAATGTTTTTTTTTAAAATTGTTTTTCGAGGCTGAGCCTGATGTCTATTGGAGAAAGGGAATAAAACTGTGTTTGAAATAAATTACGGAGAAAAAAAAAATCATCTCTATTAATAGAATATATTTATTTGAAATGCATCTTAAAGTAATAGAATACTTTTATTTTTGGAGAAGAACAGTAATAGAATACTTAATAAAATTTTAAATTATTTCTTTTAAAAATGAAAGAAATAGTATTTTCAAAATCTAATTAAATCAACTAGTTAAATTAATAAAATCAAAAATTGATTAGTTGTCTAATTCAGTTAAAAGTTAAAAATTGATCCATTAAAAAATTAGTTAAAATAAAATAATGTTAAAGTTGAAAAAAAGTCAAAATCGAAAATTGCATCAAATTAGTTTAATCTAAAACTATGTTGTTTTATGAAAATTTTAAATTTTTTTAAAACTTACACAATTTTAGTCTAAATTTAAATTTTAAGAAATTTTTTTGTTATTTTATCATATTATACTAATTTTTAAAAATTTTTAAATATTATATATATATATAATTTTTCTAAAAATGTCTTATTAAATAAAAATAACTGAATTGATTGAACCAGTTAAATAAAAAACTGAAGTCCAATTTTGAAAATATTAAAAAGAATTGAATTCTTTAAATATAATTTTTTAAATAAGAAAATTATTAAATTGAAATTCAATTCAATTAAATTTCTTTAAAAAAGTAAAAAAATATAAAATAAATATGGTAGAAAATCTAAACAAAATATAAGTAATGAAAAATTGATTTTAACTTTTTTATTAAATTGTGCAGTCCTTGATACACCAAGATGTTTTGTCTTTTCAGTAATACAAGTTTTCTCTGTCTTTTCAGTAATACAAGTTTTCTCTTTCAAAAAAAAAAAAAAAAAAAAGAAAAAAGAAAAACCTGATGCAAATGAAGATTCATTTTTATCTATTCTTCTTTCGTTCCAAAAAATGTAGTATACATAATCTCTTATTGAAGCTCAAACATATTGTCATCTAAGAAGATCAAACAAGATATTTTTTAGTTTTAAGAACAATATTTTTACAAATTGGTGGATGTGATTGCAAACTTTCCTGGGCTTCTATAAGTGATATCATCCTCATATGTTGTATGGTTGTAATAATAAATTCACTTAATATATGATTCAAATTGATAAGATTTATATAAAAAAAAAAAGTTCATATCAAATAAATAATTAGTACTATAATTAGTTTAAATTCACAATAATTTATTAAAATCAGTTTGATTTTGCATATGATATAATCGGTGAAAGTATGATTTTAGTTACCAATTTCAAGTTAAGTGCAAGGTATTTGCACTATATGAATAGAGTTGAATTTTGATGAGTTAAATGAAAAGTTGACACAAGTGATTATGTATTTTTTCAATATTGCATGTAAAATTAAGTGATTGCATAGGAAAATTAACTAAGTTAATTATGTATTTTTCAAGATTGCATAGCAAACTAAGTGAATTATTATTCAAGGTTACATAAAAAAGGAATGAAAGTTGTCAACTCGACATGACAGGCGATGGTGTCGGGGTGAGGACAAAGTAAAATGGAGGAATGAAGGAAAGAAATTAGGTTAGTTTTACTTTAAACATCAAAATGACATAGTTTAGAGAAATTCGATTTGGCTCAATTTTTTAAAATTTTAAAATTAAAAATCAAACCAAATTGAAATAACTAAATTTTCTAAAATTATAAACCAAGCTGAATTTTCTAATAAACCAAACTAAATTTCTAAATGAGCATAATTCGGTTTAGTTTTTCAGTTTGAATTGAATAGTGCCTACCCCAAACTACGTGATGTAATAACTTAAGTGCAATTGAAATTTTATGGTAGCGTAGTAACTAACTTTTGGTTAGTCGTTAAGCTTTGCTACTGTGATACGAATGAGGTTGGTTTGAATCCTTACTCGTATGTAGAACACAAGTCTCAAACTTTAATTCAAAGATCAAAACAAGATAAATCTTTAAATCCCTACTAGATATGTAGAAAACTTATTTCTAGTAATCTAAATTATAAAGATTTAAGTTGTGTTAATCTCAAGCTTAAATTAACTAAGTAATTTAAGACCTAGATCAAATAAGTTTATGAAATTATCAAGCACTCACTCAACAATCTCACTAAGTCCTTTCAAGAGCTCAAGAAGAGAATTAATCTCATAAATAGCTTTAAGCCAAAAGAATAATGTTCTATTATTGATTAATGACTAAATATGAGATATTTATAGCCTTACAATGTGAAGTTTCCTACATAGAAAAGGTTTAAATTCCTAAATAAAGTTTTATTTAAATAGGAATCCTAGCTAAATAGGAAAGAAGAAACTAAAAAAAAAAAATGATTAATGAAATAGACAAAACAGATGGTACTTGAGGCACACGACCAAAACTCACGTTCTTGCATTTTTGCAATCCCATTTTACCAAATCTCTCCCTCAACACACAATCATGCGTGGCCCTTACATTCAGCCCAAACTTGGTTCCTCGAAGCATGATCATGCATTTTAGTCGTACACGTCCTTCTCTTTCTGCCCATTGCCCTTCTTCCTTCATTTGACCTTCCTTTGACTGATAACCTTCTTCTTGAGTTTCTTCTCCTGTAATTAAGGTACAAAAGTCTTTGTTTTGCTTGAAGAAGATCCTTCAATTCCTTGCAATGTATTTTGGGCTAATCCTATATTAATTCCTTGTTACATAAATACTCCAATTAGATCGTTGAACTTTTTAAACATTTCCCTTGTCGTTGGACCTTAAAGTTGAAGTGGATTTTTTTCTTTTGCCTTGGATTTTTACATCATACTACCTTTGCAGTAGCTAAGTAGTTGCTATTTTTTTTAATCCTAATGTTTAGATACTGGTTAATCTTTCGTTGTTATTTAGCGACCACGTATTTTTATAGCTAAGTAATCAATCCGAAAGTGATAAAAACATACTAGTGCATTTTTTTTATGGCTAAGTAATCATTGAATAAGTGATAAAAATATACTAGTACATTTTATTTCTTGTCGTTTTTTTATCCTCTCTGTTTTTTTTCCTTTTCTTTTATCCTCAATAAAATGAAGCTTATTATTGGACTATGTTGGTCAAACCTCTCTTTTGATATTGACAATATAAATTAAAAAGTGTTTTGGATGCAGAAGTTAAGTTAGAATCTTATTGGAAGTTGAATGAAGAAAGATTCAAAAAATGTTTCATAAATCGCGACTGCTATTAACTAAATTCAAAGAAAATGAAGCATTATCTGTCCACTTTAGTTCGCGGTCTCAGTTGTGGAGGGAATCGTGACCACTACTTCAATGACCTTAGAGGGATTTCAAACATCTAGCCAGACCAAGCCATGTGTCATATGATTCGTTGAAGATCCAAACACTGTGATAATGACTTCCTTAGTATTGATTGTGACTTGCCAAATTCCAAACCTCCGTAGCTTCAATCTGATTCACAATGACTAGTAGCACTTAGGTTAGATGGTGTAACTCTAGTAGCGCTTGTGTGCAATTGATAGTAGTCGCGGTCTTTAGCCCTTATTAGAGTGATCCAATGGCTAGATTTTTTTTAATGAGCCAATGCTAATGTGCCATGTGTAACTAGCCGTTAGATGCATTTGAAGATCTTGATAGAGAACGAGCAAAATCCAAAGTGAAAACTTAAATGACGACCACGACTTTTTTCTAACAAGTACTAAATATAAGATTTTGCCATCAAGTTTTAAGATATAGAGATAGTTTTATTTATAACGATTATTTGATGGGTGTAACTTATAAATACTTTACTAAATGGACTTAAATGCAAGAGAATAACATTCATTAAGGCCAAACTCTTACAAATTCATTTCTCGACTCTCTCTCTCTCTCTCTTATTTCTCTTTGTGATTAAGTTGTAAAAGCTTTGGTGTGAGCTTTTAAACACCTTTGGGATTAGGATTAAGAGTAAGCCATAGAAAAATTCTTGTATAGGTTTGAGTGTAAGCCTTTGGAAAAACACTCATGAGGTTGTGTGTGAGCCTTGTAAAACATAAAAATTGTAAAGTTTGATGGAAGCTTGTAAAACACCATTTAGTATTAGTGAAATACCCAATTGGAATAATTTGAGAGTAGACATAGGGTTTGTTAATACCCAAACCACTATAAACTTGTGTGTTTTTTTTCTCCTACTACGTTTTTTTTAAAACTTAGTCTTCATTGCTTTCCTTTTAAAATTTAAATTTGCCACCAATTTAACTCCCTTTCTTTATGCACAAAGGCCAACACTTATTTTATGAACCCTAGCAAAATATCCAGAGTTTCTACTTTGTGAACCTTAGAAAAAAGCAAATCGAGAAAATCCCCCTTCCATAGCTTATAAATAATCATCACATTAAGACCTAGAAACTAAAATCAAGAAAAGCCCCCTTACAAAGGTTGTCCCCTCTTCTCTACCGAGCTAAGCATATAACAAAGGTTGCATGCTGGATTTATTAAGCCAAGATCAAAGCAGAGGAAGCAGTGTTTTAGGAAGCTAAAATCTTTAAATCCTTCTTTTGTGATAATAAAACCCAAATCCCTCTTCCAAAATCCATTCCTCCCTTCACCAAATCGATTCCTCCTTTTGTAAATTGATCCCTCACTTCTTTGCCAATTAAATTGATGCTGAAATTTCTAATCTTGACTCTTCATTTTCGATTGTTCATGCAAGTGGTCTTCTTTTAAAGCAATTTAGGTTAAATTTTTGATTTTTTGTGTTTTTGGTTCTAGTTATAGGTTTAGTTTATTTATGTTTAGGTTTAGCTTGTTTGTTTGTGTTGATTTATGTTCTTTCTTTTTTTTTTTTTTTATTATTTTCAGTATTTGATTTCTTGGTTATTTGTTTATTTATGCATTTAGTAGTCCTGGGGACCAATCTCTTTACCTGATGCTACTAATGATTTTTTGGTTTCTTTATTATTTTAATAGGTTCATTCTCTCCATTCTCCTTTTTAAACTTATTTTGTTTTTTGGTTGGTTCTTTGATTGTCCCTCGTACTTTAAAACATAAAATAAAATCTATAGCTTTGTTTGATTACAAAACTGTATTTTGTATGTATGAGACATGTGAATATTAAACTGGATTTTAGTTTAAAAATAAGATTAATAGAATCATTCTTGAAATTTTGTTGCTTTATGTTTCAAGTTCTCAATGATGGAACTCTAAAGCTGTGAATTGGAATGTGATTTTATGGCTTTTTATTAATAGCTAATGAATTGCTCAATTAAACAAAATCTTTTAGCCAAAGTGTGATTTGGTCTCCTATTCTTATTTCTGGAAATTGGTGCATAAGAAATTTTAAATAAAAAATTTGCGAATGAATTTCAATCCAATTGTGGAAAGTTTATCATATATGTTGTCTTATTTTTGTATCTTTCTCTTATATGATGTAATTCAATTTATTTTACAAAACTTTGCAATTTGTTATTAGATTAATGCATTTAATATGTTATAAATGGAAGAAAAGTGGAGAAAATGCATTATTTGTTTGACAACATCAATGACAGTGAGAAAAAATGTGAATTTTTGTGACATATATGGAGATGTTCCAGATCTTTTAGATTGAATATTTCACTTGGAGTAAGGTTTAACTAATACTTGGGTATTCATCATGCTTGCTGTTGATCAATTGATCATTCATGATCATGAGTTGCAAATATGAATGTTCATTAAATAAAAATATCCAAATTGCAATTTTTCATCATAACAAAATTGATTTGTTTGCTTGATCATATGTTGTTTTTATTATTTAATTCTATTATGATGTCACCCAGAGGTGTACATAAATAATTTGACAAGTCTTTCACTTTCTATAATCTAGAAGCTCTTATATTATGTTATATTAGTTTAATTGTGGTCAAGAAGTGTATTTTAAGAGCTATTAATTTTTTTTTTTTTATTAATAAGAGCTACTGAAATTTGCTTCTGAGATTATGCTTTTTCATTTGAGCATTTTTTTTTTCTCAATTTTGAATTGCTAGTTTATTATTAAACATTTTCTATTGTTATTTTGGGGTTTTGGATTGAGATTCAGATTTTATTGTATTTGTACTTCTGTGTTTTGTTGTTTGTAGGAAGAATTCAAGCGGGCCATACTACAGATTGAGCGGGTTTGCTTTGTAGATAGTTCAAAAATTCGTTATACCTTAGGTGGTTGATTCTTTTTGTTTGCTTATTCTTAGAATTTTCTTAACTATGCATTACATTTGATGTGGGTTTGTGAATATGTGTATGATACTATTTCCTTTATATCAATGCTAGTTTAGTTTTTTGTGATTGAAGTAAGATTATGCTTGTTAGATTGTGATCATATCTACAATGTAATCGTATTTACATTACGTGGTTGATTACTTCGTTTGGCTACATCAGTGGGTTTACTATGATGTGATTACCCCTAATGGCCTATTACCTTACTCATCATCACTGATAAGTGGCCTAAATTTGACTAGCATGTATGTATATCGAGCTACTTGTTAAGTGTATATTGATGAGATTATTGGTCATTGGCATTAACTACTTGTTCCAATGACAAGTAGGTTTAAATAAAGAATTTGTGAAGTTAGTTCATGATTGTTATCATTTGCTTGATGCCTTTAACGAGTATATGCTTAATGACATAGAAAAAAATAGCCATTAATGAATCTTACTATAAAATATGTTAAGTCATATCAAGTCATTTCTTAGTCATATGAGTACTATGAGATAGGAGGATTGACTAGCTCATTAGTTTATTGAGTGGTAAGACTATACAATCATAGTGGATCAGGATCTAAAACATATAAAATACAAATTATGTTTAATTACAGTGGTGCAGATGTCCACAGTGCTCTTACCTAATTAAGTTATAAATGCAGTTCTATAAACTGAAGTACCTTAACCTTTTTATTACAATAATCCTCATTTTCTAGTTTGGTAATATGGAAACATATTTTGCAAAGGTCCTATCTAAAATGAATTTGGTATATTCTCTCAAATTTTACATATAATTTTTTTAATTATGTTGTTCGTTACTTTCAATGATATTATTAAGTAGTTGTCTAGTTGACATATAACTCCTCTTTGTAGTTTACACTTTATTTCACATATCATTCCTCCTGTTGATTATAATCATGAGAGGAAATTAATTTATGAGTTTTCATCTTTTTTCTAATCGGGACTTGGGAGAGTTAGAGAGGAAAACTTAAGTGTTGTTTTATTTAGCAGAGATATTACGGGTCTCTAAGATGATCTCCAATCAGAGGTTGAGTGATTTTGATAGACTGCAACATGCTAGCTTAAGCCTAATGGTTTCTTCAAACATCTTACCAAATAATAGAGGAACAAGCTTCATTGGGTGGAATGGCATGCAACATAAGGTATGTTTCTAGAACTACCTTGAATGTAACCCCTTATTTTAGTAGTCCTGTTTTATGCTTGTTTTGTCTCATTATAATATGGTTTATTCTCATTCCATCCTATAATATTTCTTCATGGAATGATAATAAGTTGACAAGTTTGAAATAAGAAATGAAGCAAATAGGCAATGCACAAATTCAATTTTTCCTCAATGAGATGTGCCTACATACTCTTGAGATTTTGCTAACTCACTGATATAGATTGATTGTAAGTTATTATTTGTTATATGAAGCTATTGGTCAAAATTTTTCCATTTGCCAAGAGTATTTAGAAGTTGAAGAATGAATGATTTTTTTTTTATAGCTAACTGCTCCAGAAAGAAAAATGTTCTTTATATATGCATGTAATAAGTAGTAGACAATGAGAAAATATTAAGTTTAAGGTCATGTAGAAATTAATCAATAATTAGATATAAATAATTTTTACACTATATAATTAATATATAGTATGCAAATATACTATTAATGCTATAAATTTCCTACTATATAATTAATATATAATATGCAGATATATTATTAATATTATAAATAATTTCGAATTTACAAATTATAATAAAAAAAAACATATGTTATTGTTTGCTATAACTTTCTTCAAATCATTATTTTACATTTATATTTCTATATTTTCAAGAAGCTGTTTCCAATTTCAAGAATTTTTTATTTTGTTTTAGGCCATGAAAAAAATTAGAAATTTCTAATGTCCAATTAATTATGTCATGGGCTTCCAAAGGTATCTCCATACAAGTAGGGACTTATCTACTTATTATTGTGAAGACTTAATAAGAGTAAACATCACCACCCATTAGTGGATGGTAAATTTGTTGAATTACCCTAGAAACATATAATGAAACTCTCTTACTTTAGAAGTATTTTTAATAGAGTTTGAATTCGTAATTTAATAAAATTAAAGAAAAATAATTCTATAAATAGGAACCTTATAGGAAGAGTTAATTGACTCTTGCCTAAAGTTGGAGGGGCTATGCCCATTAAGTAATTGGAGTTCTTAGCTATTCTGATTGATAGTTGTTGATGAATGAAAGTTAAAATAATAAGCAATCTAGCCATGTTTAAAAGAAAATGAAAGGAACAAATTATTTAATTTGTTATGAATAGTATAAATTGTATTATAGTTGTGTTGTGAAATAACGTATGAGTTAAAATGTATTATGTATCACCAATAATGTTTTCATTTTGTTTGCATCCTATTCTATAACTAATCAGACGCAGCATGATAAGATCCAAAAGGAGGTAGAAAAGAAGGTGGAGTTGAAGGTTAAATCGCTACAGAGTAGCTTGATAAGATGAGGACTCTAGTTGCGATTTTAGCTAAAACATCACATATGCCTTTATTAGGTACAAATTCAGTTGCCCCTATATCCACTTCAAATGTTCCTCTGCATATGATCTACCCATAGATGACCTGTTCACATATGACCTTTAATGTATTGTTTCATTGTACTTTTTAAATGCAAAACATGGGATGAAGACTTTAATTTTTTTTTTTTTTTGTATTTTTTTCTTTTTGAAACATGAGATTTTGATGTACTTTTCTTTATTCTAATGATAGGATATTATAATTTCATTTCATTTTAATTTTCAATTTGAAATGTTAATAAGTTAATTAAATTAAATTAATATTAGCTAAATAGATAATAATAATAATAATAATAATAATAATAATAGTTACAAATAAATAGTATTTAGCTACAACTAAAATAGTAAATTAATAAATAATTAAAATTTAATATTTTTAAAAAATATTATCGACTACAACAGGTAAGAGCTAAAATAAAGACCTTAACAACTATAGAATGTAAACATTCTTTATTTAGCTAGTACAACCATATTAGTAGCTAAAATAAAGATCTTAGTCATTAAATAGTCTCTATTTAGCTACTACAACCATGTTAGTACCTAAAATAAAAACCTTAGTGACTACAACTTGTAGTTGCTATTTAACATCTGCAGGAACGTTAGTAGCCAACATAATATCTTAGCGACTACACCATTTAGTCATTAAACAACAGTAATTTGCAGTCTCTATTGTCGCTTTTACCATTAATTTAGCTACTACTTTTTTTTGCCTTTGCTACTGCATTATTGCTATTTAGCTACTACCTCATGACTAACCTTTTGCAGTAGCTAAATAGTTACTACTTTATCGTTAATTTCAGCTTAACTACTAAGAAAATAGCAATTACATTATGTTAGTCGCTAAGTAGTTGTTAAGCTCCTTGGTTACTATAAAAATAGGACATAGCTACTACTTTTTATCAGTAGCTAAATCTGATTTTTTTGTAGTGTTTTCTATTTTGAAGTATAAATGTACTTTGAGTTTAAATGAAGTTGTTGAGTCTCACGCACAATAACATGACTTTCTATTTAAGCCTAAATCTAGCAGCACATACAATTTTGTAACCATAGTAACATAATTATACATGTGGACTCTCTGTATCTAAAGTTGTATGCTCAGAAGGAGGAAGAATGGTTCATGACTAACGTTGATAAGTTGCTTGGGATGCATAATAGTTATCTTCTAAAGTGATGTTGAGAAAATAACATAATATATTTTCTTAAAAAGTAAGCTAATTGTTATTTCAAAATTTGTTTAGGTTATCCTAATTTTTTGTTTAGATATTTTATATATTTTGTAAAATAATGACATGTAACTATAGTCTATAAAATCTTATATTCTCAATACAATTATTTGATACATAGCAAGTAATAGTTTAAAATGGACTTTGAGACTATATATATATATATATATATATATATATATATATATATATATATATATATATTTGTTTGAGATAGAAATTTAATATATGTGTTTTATATATTAGTGTGAGAGATTGGGTATCTCTAGACACAAATATCTACACAAAT
>CATIWR010504534.1:0-27382 GCA_949677035.1 Omphalea diandra | reverse complement strand
TTGGCTTTTGGCACCAAGAAAGAGGTTGAATTGGTGTATAAAAATTTAAAAACAAAGAGGAGGGGAAGAATAATGAGAATAATGAAGACAAACAATTTATAGTGGTTCGGGTATAATCGACCCTACGTCCACTCCCCAATTCACCAATTGGGTATTTCACTATCACTAGGTGTTTTCAAGCTCACACCAAACTTGTCCAAATGTGTTTTGATGGCTCACACACAACCTTACAACAATGTGTTTTTAGACTCACACACAACCCCACTCAAGTGTTTCACAAGGCTCACACTTAAACCTATCTTGAAGTGTTTTGCAAGCTCACACTACAACCTTACAATATGGTGTTTAATGCTCACACCCAACAATTGACAATATTACAAAGAAAATTGAAAGAAATGAGTAGCAAAGATTGAGAGCTTTTTCTCTTGATAATAAATTTCTTGACCCTTGCTATTAATGTTTGGTGGAGTATTTATACCCAAATTCCACCAAAGAGACTAACGACTAGTTCATAACGGCTAATTTTATAATGGCTAGTTCATAACGGCTAGTTTTATAACGACTAGTTTATAATGACTAGTTTTATAACAACTAGTTTTAAATAGTGCTTTAGGAAAATATAGTCATTGTGTTTCTTTAGCCAGCATAAGTTGTGGTCGCTAATTCATTTGTGTAGACCGCGATTCTAACTGAGAATTAGTCTGTCAAAATTTGCAATTTTTACTTCTCAAATTGTGGTCGCTTCCAACATGTAGCCTTCGCGATTTTTGACTTACAAAGGCTTCCTAGAACATTTGTCAAGCTCCGATTATGGAATTGATTCTCATTTGGAGTTCTTTGAAATTTGCGGTCTCGACTCCGGCGCGACTCGGACCACGAATTCTATTATGACAATTGGACCTTAACTTGAGAGACTTATTTTTCTGCAAAATCAACACTCAATAAAAATATTAGTAATGATCAATCTCCTTTGTCAAAATCAAAAGAAGTTCTAAACTTAGGATTAACTATCCTAGTCCAACAATTTTTATGCTTGCTGGTGGTGCTATTTCGTGGAAAAGTGTTAAACAAACACTTACAACATCTTCTACTATGCAAGCTGAGTTTGTTGCATGTTATGGTGCTAGTACACAAGCTATATGGTTAAAGAATTTTATTTATGATTTGTTTGTGGTTGATTCTATTGCTAGACCACTTCAAATCTATTGTGATAATAATGTTGTTGTGTTTTTCTCCAAGAACAATAAAAGTTCGAGTGGTTCCAAGCATACAGAGATCAAATATCTTACAGTCAGAGACTTAATAAAAAAAGGAGATATTGAGATTCAATATGTTAGTACTAATTTAATGTTAGCTGATCCTATAACCAAAGGACTCAGACCCATAGTTTTTAAGAAACATGTTTGTTATATGGGTGTTGTGGAGTCTTTTGATGTGTTTGGTTTGTGGGAGCTTTGTGCTTGTAATTGAACATCTAAGTTAAATGATCTTGCTACATTGCATATTCATATTTAGTTATATGAGTTGAGTATTTTGTGGTTGTTTGTTATGCGCATGTGCATATTATATATATATATATATATATATATATATATATATATATATATATAACATGCTATAAGTTGTATGTGGTGTGCTTAAGATTGGTGTGATTATTTTAAGCTATATTGGTTTCCAATTGTGTTTCTAGAAATAAAGGCTAAGGCATTGTGTGTGCATTTCCAAATGGAAATAAAAACCTTATTATGAAGCCTTGTAAATTTCTCTTACTCGTTTGAGCATGTATGAAAGAGAAATGTTTGGATGACTAACAAGAAAATAGTGTATTGATCACATGTGGACGTTATTTTTTTGCTCCACTGCCATATCGGAATCCAGGTCGGTTAAATTGTCAATATTTATGACTATGGATTGGTACTATGTCAATAAGGGGCATAACTACTGTCATGATCCGATATTAATAATTTAATGTGGACATGATTATGTTTGAAGTGTCATTTTATCAATAAACTATATGTTTTCTAAAATTTGTGGCAACATTTGAGTTTAAAGTATTCAGTCCGATAGTCGTTTTCAAAAATATTTTCTTTCTTAAAACATGAAAACGTCATAATTAATATTGCCTAAGTGGGAGAATGTTGAAATTTTTATGTGGGTGAATATTAATTATGAGTCTATTTTAATTATTTATAAAACGGACTGAATAATATAATTTATTAATTTGGGGTAAACCTAATTAAAATGTGATCAATTGAGTTATGGGTTTGTGACACTTTTTATGGGCCGAGATAAAAAATGGTCAGTGTAGGCCTATTTTAACATAGACCTTTGATGGGTAGACCTGTTAAAATTTATTATAAATAGGCTAAGTCTGCTCTCCTGTCTTCATATTGAAAAACCCTAGTGGCTACACTCATTATAGTCATCTTTGAGAAGGTCAAGGAGAGGAAAACCTAACTTTCGTTTTCAACCGTTCTGACATATTATTCAAGTGGTTTAATTTCAGCATCTGTAATCATGGTTCGAAACAATTTGAGATTCAATACGGAGACAAATACACAATTTATTTTTATTTAATTGTTAGAGTTAGTGTTTTAAATTTATATACTAAATTCTGAATAAATTATTACATAACGTACCTAGAGTACTGTTTAAAAGATACGTTGCTGGGTTGTCCTGGTAGGTTCATTATCAGCTCAGCAGAAAATTCGTTGAAGAGTACTGAGAACAACGCAATGAAGAACCATATAGCCATGAGAAAACAGATGTCTATGAATGTAATTGTCAAGAATGTCAGCAGGTGATAGAGACAAATGCATAGTTATACTTACAAGAGCATTGTTCTTAACGAAATGCCGGCTCAATCATGGAATACATCATAAAGGTGGTTGCCTGTTGGTGCCGGCTGTTGGCTTCGCGTTTATATATATATATATGCTTTTGTCTTGTGTATAATTTGTCCTGGTATCCACTGTTGTCAGTGGCAGAATGATAAAGTGTGTCCGTGTTTATCTTTTCCTATATTAGCACGTTTAAAAAAAATCATGAAAAATAATATTATAGTAATAAAAAATTGATCACCAGTACGAAAATCAATTAACAAAGAATTGTTTTAAGTTAATCAAAAATTTTGATCTCAAATCTAAATATGTAATTACATTAAAATTTATAGAAAAAATATACTATCCTAATAATTTTATCTAATTTTAATTTAAATTAATCTCATATTTAAAGAGTTGAAGTCTAAAAACAAAAGTTTGCATGTAAAATCACGACGGAATCATTTGTCATATAGGTGGGGCAGCCCCCAAACTTTGACGTCAAATGAATGCCAGGAAAGCAAATATTCCTGCGAAGTTGCGGGCAAGGGCGTCCATTTTGATATTGTTATTTTATTAATATCCACTGCACGCATTAAAAAGAGAAGTATAAAGCAGTAGTGCAACAGCACAGAGATTCAAGCCTAACAGACAACCTCATGACCACGTCCCTAAAGAAGAACATACTTGGCCTTGACCGCACTCCATCTGATGCAGGATGAGCATCAATTTAAGATAAATTTTTGTATGGGTTGAATTCACTAAACAGTCATTTATTAGAAACAGTCATTTAAGATAAATTTTTATATGGGTGGAATTACATAAGTTTGTATTTTATTGATAATATTTTATAATATTTATAATTATATATTCAAAATATAATTAAGAGTGAGGCAACTCCTGCGTATTCATGTAAGGAAGTTTAAAAGGTAAAAGGAAAAATCTTGACAGTCTTGTCTTCTTTTTTTTTTTTTTTACTTTTTTAAAATATCTTTTTTTAGCGTTTTATATGGGTGGCAAAGTTTTTTCTTATTCAATTTCTTTAGTTTTAATAAAGTGAATCTTTTTATTTTATTTTATTAGTTTTTTATTTATTTAATTTTGCTTTTGAGAGTTTTTGCTTAGATATGTTATTTTGTCTTTTTTTTTTTATGAAATTTTTTTATCATTTCTTTTAGGGGTTTTAATATTTAAGATTGATTATTTAGTAGTACATACTATAAAAAATTTTGTTTATTACGACAAAATATTTTGTGATGAAATTAATATTGTCACAATAAATGCTTGATTTGAAAAAATTATAATTTATTATAATTATGTGAAAATTGATTAAATTATGACAAAATGAAAAATTGATAAATATTTTTATCACAATAAATGAATATAAAAAGAAATGTAATGAAAAAATGTTCGTCACAATATTTTATCACAAAATCAAGGCACCAATTTTTTTATGCCTATGAAGTTATAAATAATGAAAAATTAATTTTGTCATAATAGTTCTTTTGTTACTATATTATAAATTAGTATAAAATTACTTTGTAATAATAAATTATCATTTATTGCAAAAAAATAACTTGTCACAATATATGAGAATAGAAAAATATCAAAATTTAATGTAAAAAATATTTTTATTAAAATTTTAGCACAAAAAGTAAAACTATATATAATAAAAAAAAAGATTTTGTCATAATATCATTTTTATCAATATGTTTAATTAAGATGTTATTAAATTATTTTATCACAATGAATAATTTTTAATTTAAAAATAACTTGTCACAATAAATGAAAAAATGTATATAAATGCCAAACATTGATATATTAATTTCATTTTTTTATAACATTTAATATCAAAATTAAACCACAAATTAAGCATATAATTAATTTTTATTTACATAAAAATTTATATATTCTTAAAAATGCTAAATAATATATGCATATCTAATAAATTTTTAAATACTAAATTAATTTTTCCTAATTTTGAAATAAATTTATTGATATTTTTACTATTTGAAGGTAATGTTTTTGAATTTTCATTAGATTTTAGAATATAAATTTATTTCATCTTTAAATTTGTAATTGAACATTTTAATTTTGAATACAATAACTTACTCTTTCATATTTTTTATTTTATTACTTTGTTAATAATTTTAAATTAAAAAATAATTATTGATTAAGTGAGAGTCAAAAAATACACTAAAGAATGCGTCACAATCGCAATATCTAATTCACGGTCAAGATAAGAAATTCATGATCGTTATTTTGGATTGTGTCTAATAACTAGTGACACATGACAGTTTGACATTGATCTTTTAGAAACTAGCCGTTAGATCTTTCTAACAGATCTCAAAAATCGTAGTTGCTACTTAGGTAATACTAAAGAAATTGATCGTTATACTCATTGCGAATCAAACTGGAGTATTGTCTTTCTTATTTTTTTCCAAGTCGTGGTCACTACCAAAATTTGAGCTTTTGAAGGCAAATTTCCATACTTTGAACTTTTTGCTTTTAATCATGCCCACAACTTTCAATGAAATTCTAACTTAATATCTACAAAACAACATTTAAGATTGACATTGAAATCTTTTAATTTATATTGTCAATATCAAAAGAGAGTCTTGACTTAGGTTTGACCAATTTAGTCCAACAATTCCAAAATTAGAGTGACCCAATTGCATATTAACTAATATGAGATCAAACTGTAAGGCAAATATGTGATAAAATATAATTTTAAAATGAGTATAAATTTTTGTAACAAATTTATTTGTCATAAAAAGAATTTTATCATTATAAAATTCTTTTATTGTGATGAATATATTCGTCACCAAATTTATATATTATTGTAAGAAAATATGAATTGTCACAATATACATATTAAGATAATGTTATTTTGATGACCATGGTGATAAATTGATTTTGTCACGATATATTTATGGTGACAAATTTAATATATATTGTGGTAAAATATTTTTGTAATGAGACTAAATTATTGTAGTGACTGACGATATATTATTAAATTGTTCTATGATATCATATGAATTTCAGTGTATATCGCATTATAACATCAAGTTTGTTGAAGATCTCTACAATTAATAAAAATATGGTGTTATCGAAGAAAATTGATAGTGAAATAAAACTAAGATTTTGAAATTGAATGTCATTATTAGTAATATTGAAAATTGCTTTCATATTGATATTATAAATTATAAGAATATTTGCCTTTATAAATGTCATATAATTATTTACAAAAAAAATATTTTTATTATTCTTAAAAAAAAAAAAAAAGAAGCTTAAAGGATCAGCTAACCATTATTGAATAATTCTAAATGTAAGAAATAAAAAGGCATCTATCAACGCCCTAACCGATTGCTCTCATACCCAAAATTAGCTTTGAGATTTTCACTTCGTGTTTATATGGATACTTATTGAAGTCCTTCATACCCAAAATTAGCTTAAGATTTTCACTTCTTGTTCATGTGGATAGTTATAGAAATCCTACATACGAAGTGTGAAGGAGTATATCGTGTCCTAAAAATGGAATCCATGAAACTAAGAGGAGATGACAATAAGGTAAATCTCTATGTTCATATTTTGATTGATTGCAAAATTTAATGTATTAATGAATTTGACAATTAAAATTTTAAATTGTCACTGTTTATGTTATACATCCAAACTTAGCACTAATTAGGATTTCCAACAGTGCTATATAGATCATTTTTTTATTAGATGGTTCATCTTATCTAATGAATCGAAAATTTTTTCAAATAAAAATTTTAATATGCACCAAGTTTGCCGTGTAAAATAGTGAAGCAACTAATGGAAAAAAAAAAAAAACTATTTATATAATTTTTCTATTTTATCAGTAATTTTTTTAAATTTTTCATATTTTTATACTTAATTAAAATATATTGAGTACTTCATTAATCCAGTCTTCAGAAAAAAATTT
This sequence comes from Omphalea diandra, assembly GCA_949677035.1. Classification (NCBI taxonomy): domain Eukaryota; kingdom Viridiplantae; phylum Streptophyta; class Magnoliopsida; order Malpighiales; family Euphorbiaceae; genus Omphalea; species Omphalea diandra. Next base: position 20,617 of record CATIWR010504534.1, on the reverse strand, counting down.
CAGTTGAAGCCACCAAAATTGTGAGATGCCTCAAAACACATCCACACCAATATATCAGATATAACCACCACTGTTGCAGGTCCGAGGTGGAAAACATCGTCATATCAGATACAACCACCGCTGTTGCAGGATCTGAGGTAGCACCTCGGACCAAACCATATTTATTATAAGGAAATCTTCCAATATCAAAAGTGGCAAAATGGTTTCCTAATAGAGGAAAAAAACCCAATTAGCAATGTTATGTCTCTGTCCCATAAGTACACCAAGCAACAGCTTCTATCGAGTACCTGTCAAGACTTCATAGGAAGGCGTCAGTTGTTCCAGGAATGGAAATCAAATCAAAGAAAACAACATGAAGCCTTGATCTTGGACGTCAATCATATCAATATTACTTAACAGAAGAAAAATAACCTGAGCGGGCCAGAGGGAGATGATAATGACAGAAACAAGTGCACTTTTTAACATTTTTCTCATTCATTCAACTATCAACCTCTCTATCCGGTGCACCTACAACCCTTCTGTCCCTTTTTCTTTTTAACCTTTTATGTACACGAACTGTAGAGTGAAAAAAGCACCAAGTGCCTCATGTCCCACAAGGCAAAAAGGTGAAAAAAAAAAAAAGAAATGAAAAAACAAAATAGAAAACCAGAAGAAAAGCTCTGCTGTAGTCTTCTGCACTGAATGGAGAAACCAAGGATAACGTAGAAGAGTTGGCTCAGTTCTCCACAATTTTTGCGCCTCTATACAATTCTCCAACCATAGCACATTCCTCAGGCTGCTTTCCTCTGTCTTGAAGCCATGCATAACTTTCTCTCTCCTCTTCAGGCACAGAAACCCCATGAACTGAATTTCCAGACAACCAAATAATCAACATTTTATCAAAGATTGCACTTTAAGTGAAAACATTATTAATACTAGACTTGTGAAATCATGGGAAACTATGTAAAGATACCACACGTACCTGAGAAATTGGTAAAAGGGTAGTCGTTGTAATATGTGCAATGCCGACCTTCAGGATCTGAATATGGGGGCCCAAGCACGTCTAGCACTGCACATGCGGTCACTGCTGTGAAGCGATGCATGTTGCCTCCATCGGCAGGGTATAGAATGCATGGGTTGCAAGGTGCAGTAAAGTTAGAGTTGATTTTGACCTTGGCCAGTCGCACTTCAGGCTGTTGTATGTCTAGCGGAGTAGCTTCGGGTTGTTGTGGCTCAGGCTGATTCACTGCATTAATGAAAACTGAGGTATTGAGAATAATTTCACTTCCAAGTGAGAAATTGAGAGAGAATAACAACTTTAATTTTGTTGTATTGAATTGGAGTTTTCAGAATAATTCTCCAAACTGACAATGCAGGTAGGAGACAGCCCAGATTCAAGACATTACCACATTCCAGGTAAAGCAAACACCACAATTCAGGCTTGCTTTTATCCTGAAAATTTCACTTTTTTTTTCAAGAGAAATTCCAAATATTTATAATATTTATGTTAAAAGCTCCACCAGTTTTTGTTTGTCTTAAAAGTCTATTGTTTAAATGTTGTCTAGGACTATTTAGCCTAACAAATCTAGCTTTGACAGCATACAGCTATTACATCAAAATGATAACGAATTAAGAAAATACGAACACTTGCGTTCAGAAGGGTTCATCACAGCAGACCCATTGGAAAGACCATCAACCACCCAATCATATGATTTGATGTGCAGCTCTCCAAATAGTAGCTTGCTGAAAACGGTCATTCCTGGATGATTATGAAGTGGAATGACACCTGATGGAGGGAAGCAGAAGATACCAATCTGTCGTAATAGAAAAATTATAGAACACAAATCAAAACATAATTCCCCAAGTCAAACAATTTCTATCCTCAACTTGCTATGAAAGCAATTCACACACCGAGAATTTGTCACATTCATGGAGATGCAGATATCCTATGGCAGGGGTTCTGCCAGCCGGAGGGGTGCGAAAGTATGGCATATCTAGCCTCAGCCCAACATCCTCTGGTTTGATGTCATCTAGGAAAGAAGGAACTACTGATTAAAATCAGTGATAAAGCAAATGAGACCACAAGAATAAAACAAGCGTCCATTTTGCAGAACCAGCACTCCGGATGCGATTATCATTTTTATTTTGCTTCTGTACCCAAATATACGATGTGCTAATTGAACTTTTGAATATAATTCATATAGATAAGTAGATAGACACTGTCCTCAATTGCCTTTGGAATAAATGACAGAAGAAATGAAAGGCGGAAACATCAAGGAACTATCAATACATTGATGCAAATTGAAAGTTAAATTGAAATGATGTTGAGAAACACACGGTACCACTTTTTGTTCTTTATTCAATTGCTTGAACTCAACACCAAACATTGATTAAAATAACATAGTTTGAGGAGCTGACAAACCAGACTGCAAAGAATGTGCTATAGCATTAAAAAGCTACATAAAGCATAACAAGAAGATGAAACCATTACAAGGTCTAGAAAACGTCAAGAAGAAACCAATGACATGGAAAATGTATTTTCTGAGGCCTAATGGCCTAAAAATTCATAACGTGTTTATGCCAAATTTAAATGTAAAAATAAGGCCTATATAAAGAGAAATAATGTTAATGTCGCACATGATGCCCAACTAACAACAGACAGAACCCATTTTCATAGTTTAGTATCAAAAAATTGCCTAATCAGAATTTCCAGAACTCAATTCCTTAAGCCAATACTAAAATGCATCAAATGGTGACTAAATTATATTAAATTATAATGTCTACTCCCTAAACAAATCACATTTCTAACACTAAAAATAAAAACTAAACCCTCTTACCAACCAAACCAAACCACACACCAAGCAAAGACGGACATACATAATACATACCCAAAACCGCCCTTAGCTTTTCGATTTTATCAGGTGGGGGAACAATTCCAGGGCCGCCAAAAGTAAAAACTTCTTTGCAAGTGTTGTACAGCTTTTGGACCGGAGATACCTCCACCACCGTCTTCTTGGGGTGAGGCCGTCGCCGGCCTTTCTTTCCTCTGCTATTCGTATTGACTGTTGGGTTAAAATTTGTATTCTTCTCCTTGTCCAATTCACAAAACTCCTCCTTTTCCTTCTTTTTATTGGTCACACTTGTCTTAATCCCCATTCAGCCTTAAAATTCCACAAATGGCAACCAAAACCACCACGTCTACCAAAAAAACGCACAATTCCTATATGGATATCTTCGCAAATGCGATAATTGAGCTCAAAACGAGATGGGTATCGATCAAAATCCCGAATTCAAAGAAATAAAAAGATGGGGATTGCAGAAAATGCTAAATTACGGTATATCCAAGGTTGAGAAACAGAAGAAAGAGGAGGAGAAAAAAAGAAAAAAAGAAATAAAAAAAGAAGGAACTGTTTAGTATAGTACAGGTAGAGGTATGTCCTGTAAATAAGAAGGTAGGATGGTCGGCGGTGATGTATGATACTGTACTTTTTTCTTTTTTCTTTTTTCTTTTTTTCCTGGTGTGTTCAGGATAGAATAGCAGTACAAGAACAACACCAGGAGAACAACAGAGATGGAGTAAAAAGAAGCATCTCTGTTGGTAATGATGGTAGGAAGAGAAGAGAGAAGCAGGATATATATGGGAGGAGAAGAAATGAAGGTTTGTAGGGTAATTAGCTGCTGAAAGGGAAATGCAGTTGGTTTGCTTGAGATAGTGAAAACCAGGGGCCATTGATTTGCCTTTCCTATGGGCTGTTCCTAATACCAGGTTTTTTATCCAGTCTTCCTTTCCCTTCTTCTTTCTCCTTCTTCTTTTTTTATTTTTTTTTTTATTTTTTAGATGTATTTCTAATTTTACCGTTTCCTTATCCTATGAGTTCAATATATAGCCCCTTTCATTTTTCAAATTTTCAGACTCAAAATGTTAAAACATGAGGAATAACAAATAGTTTATATTTCTTTGATTAAAAAAAGTTTATATTTTTTTTTTCAGATTTCATTTGTTTTATGAAAAATAAAGTATTATTTTTTTTTCAGATTTCATTTATTTTATAAAAAATAAATTATTTAAGAAAAATATTTTATTTACTTAAAAATATATTTTAATAAAAATATTTTTCGAACAATATATTTTTTAATATTTAAATATACTCTAAAATATTAACTTTATTTTAATTTATAAAATTATAATAAAATTTAAATTATAAACGTTATATATTTATACTATTTATTATTTAATATAAAAATATATATTAAAAATAAAAAATTTTATGAGTCTCATTTATTTTTGATGACTATCACTGATTGATAATGACGGATAATGTACATTGGTAGTGAAAAATTTTTAACGATAATAAATACATATATTTGTATTATATATGTTTTATTTGAATGAATTTGTTAAAATATGTTAAATGATTTTTTATTTTTAAAATAAAAAATTATTTTCTTAAAAAATGACTTATTTTTCATTTTAATTAGAAAATATTTTTTATTGACTAATTTTTTAAATATACCAAATAAAAATATAAAAAATATTTTTTATGAAACAAATAAAACCTTATTTTTCTTTTTATTTCTGTTTTAGATTTGACTACCTTCTTCATGGTTTAATACCACTAATTTTGGCAATATATAGGGTGAACTCATTTGTCTTTTTCTCTTTTTTTTTTTCATTTTAAGAATTTTTATTTCTCGATATTCTTTTAATGAAATATTTAAATTTCAGTTGTGAATTATGATGTACATCCAACCAAAAGAGCAATATTGGAATTGCTCTATAAGAACACTTGACGGAATTTTTAATATTTTTTTTCTTTTTTCAGTAGCATTTTTTTGCTTGTGTTATTTATTATTAGATTCATATCATAGCCACATGGTCAAACTCCAATGCCACTTTTCTCTCTTTCAAAACTAATTAATTAGATTCCTCATCTTTTTGTTTTCAATAATAATTTCACTTTCCTCGCATTTGCGCATTATGCTCGCAAACATTTTGAAAGTATATGCGTCATTATACTGAATTTTAATATTTTTTTATATTACGTATAAACAAGATTTTTTTTTTCCAAAATTACATATAACAAATTAAATTATTTACATATAAATATAATGATAATTAATTTAATCTTGTATAAGAATAATTAATATGAATGAATAAAATCAAAGATAAGATTTTCAAATATAGTGGCAACATCATAATAAAGGAACTCATAATATATCTTTTAAATCTCGATTCATCAAATTGAATATATATGATTTAATTAATATAAAAATTTTGAACTTACTATTCTTTTCAAAAGTATTCCATACTTTAATTTTAATATTTTAAATTTCAAAATTTTTTTCAAACTTAGTCTTCAATCAATTTCTTAGCAATCAGAAGCTTGATTCTAATGAAATGATAATTATTTTTGAAAAAGACTAGTTGGACATAAAAGCCTAGCTAAAACATAGACAAATATCTAACCCCTAAACAGTACATTAGACTCACACATGCACCTCCCTTCTCTCTATCTTTCTCATAAATAACACTTATCTCAAAAAAAAAAAGTGCCCAAAACTCTAATTCTGGCCTCTATTCAAATCTAAGACTTCTCTCCTTCTTCTTTTGCTTCTTTTGTTCCTCTTCCTTCCTTTCTCTTCTTTACCTCTTTAATTATGATTCAAATCAATTGATTGAAGATGACTACTTAAAAACATAATTTTGCTACCATATGGATTGTGAAGGGTCTCAAACAACATCTCAACCATCATAAAAAGCGAAAGCAAAGTTTGCATCTTTTTAAGGTTAAATGCATATAACTGAGATGAGTTCAATAACACGTTACTAGTAAAGATTTGATATAAAAAAAATAAGGCATTTCTTCCTTCTTTTTCTTTTTTATAGTTACTATGATTCACATAATTAGGGTTTTAGGGTGTTATTATGATTTGATAAGAGAAAGAAATTAGAGTTTAAGGTGTTTATTGTGATTCGAGGAGAAAGAATAAAGATAAGAGATTAGTTATTAGTACATCCTAGGCTTTACTAACTAATAATGCAAACTATTTAGTATGGGGGTTTAAGTTAGGCTATTATAATATAGTTATTATTATTGTATTATTTATTGATATTGTAGCGATTGTTATTATTGGTAAATTATAAAGATTCTAATGAAGTTGACAGTTGTTATTATAATATGGTTATTATTATTGTATTATTTATTGATATTGTAGTGATTGTTATTATTGGTAAATTATAAAGATTCTAATGAAGTTGATAGTTGTTGTTGTTGTTGTTATTATTATTATTATTATTAGCGGTGGTGGTGATTTGATAGCTTTTGTTGTTGTTCAGTAAGGGGGAAAAGGTCTAAAACAATAAAGGGAGGAGGGGATTTGAAATGTTAAGGAAAAATGTATGAACCCTAACTCCAACCTTGCTTCCAATGTGAACTCCTCACCTTCTCTTTTTACTTATTTTCCTCCTCTTCTCTCCACTACCTCTTTTAGTTATGATTCAAATCAATTGATTAAACAAGAACAACTAAACGATGTAACTTTATTACTATATACGATGTGGAGGGTCTCAAATGGCGTGCTAGCCATTATAAAAATTAAATTATGGCTTTATAAAATAAAGTTTACTTCTTCTTCTTTTCTTTTTTTTTTTTCCTTTTAAGGTTAAACACATTGAATTCACATGGATTCAATAATAAATTGAGTAATAAAAGCTTGATGTAGAAAAAGGAGGTATTTTTTTATTATTCTTTTCATCCTTTTATCTCCTTTTTGTTATTGTTGTGATTCATATAATTAGGGTTTAGAGTATTGTTATTATGATTTTATAGGAGAAAGAATGGAGATTGAGAGATGAGTTATTCACCAAGTAAGCAAAACTATTCAGTATGGGGTTTAGATTAGGCTTTTATAGTTATTGTTGTGTTGGTTGTTAATGCTATAATGGTTGTTATTACTTTTGAGTTGTAAAAATTCTACTAAAGTCGGTCTTTATTATTATGAGTAATTCAATAGTTATTATTGTTTGATAAGGGAGAAATGATTGAAAATAGTAACTAGTAGAGGGGGTTTGAAATGTGAAGGGAAAAGGTATGCAAAGATGAGAAAGAGTAAAGAAGAAGGGGTTTAAAATGATTTAGGAGTTAGAATTAGTTTTTGATGACCAAAATGAAGTATGCCATTTTTGCTCTTTTTGAATTTTGATCATCATAAAATTAGTCAAAGACTAACTTTGAAAAACATTTTAAACTTCAAATATTTTAATATTAAAAAATAAAGTGTGAGATATATTTGAAAAATGTTTAAGTTTAGTTTTTTTTTTTTTGTTGATTAAGCCTTCAAATTAGTTAATAAGATGTGTTATAAGAAAATATCAAAATAGTGATTGAATTATTTTCGTCACTAAATAGCAATGGAATACAGATAGAAAAAAAAAAAAAAACAAAACAAAACAAGCATTACAAGATTTTTTAAGACTTAGCTACGGAATAGTGATGGACTAACAACAAAATTAGTAATGGTCTTTGAATCTTTCGCTAGAATTTGATATGAATATGGTGCCAAAAATATTCAACAACGAATCTCTAAATAGTGATGGAGTAAAGACGAATATTTTCATTGATAATTTTTTAGCTCCAAAATAAAAATTAAAGAATTATTTTGAGAAAAAAGTTAGGGACGAATTTTATTTCTATTAGTAAACAATGAAGAATTTTTCTATATCTAATTTTTTAGCTCCAAATGAAAATGTAGCAACAAATTTATGTTTCGTTATTAAAAAGCGATAGATTTCATTTTCACTGCTAAATAGTGGTAGATTTTTTTTTTATCACTAAGTTTTTTAGCTCCAAAACAAAAATTTAAGAATTATTTAAGAAGAAAATTTAGCAATGAATTTTAGTTTTGTCACTAAATAGCGATAAAATTTTGTCACTAATTTTTTTGCTCTAAAATGTAAATTTAAAAATTATTTAGGAGGAAAAACTTAGCAACGGATTTTAGTTTCATCGTTAAATAGTAATGGATTGTATTTCCCTCGTTAATAGGGATGGATTAGTGATGGAAATTTTTGTTACTAATTTTTGGCTCCAAAATGAAAATTTTTACTCTAAAATAAAAATTTTGAACATTTTTCGATCATTTAGAGATGAAAATTTTCGTCGTTAAAATTTTTACCTCATACTTATTTCTTCTTCCTTTATTTTTTCACATTATTTTTCTTCATTCTTTCTCCCTTTATTTCCTCATTTCTTCTCTTTTCTTTATTATTTCCTCATTTCTTCTCTTCTTCTCATCCTCCTTCATCTCCACCTCTACCTCTGCCTCTATCTCCTTTACTGCCGCCATGTATTTGTGATGTAATTGAACACTTAAAAAAGTTGTCTAATGTAAGAAAATTCTAAAAATTGGGTCAAATCCATTTACTTCTTATGTTCATACCCCATTTGTGAAAAGAAACCAATACGAAAAAAATGACGTTTTATTATTGTAAAGGAAACAATGATCTTGTGAGTTGGCTAAAAATTTTTAATTTTCTAGTAGATGGAATCCTTCTTATTTGACATTAAGGAAGCTAAAAGTTAAAGGATTTCTTTTAATGCTTAATGTCTTAAATTCAAAATTTGATTAGTTTAAAGATGCACATTTTCAAGAAAAGTAATTTCATGAGAAACATTATCTTTTAGAAAGTTATTTTCAAAAAATTAGGTCTTTTTGTGCTTGATTTGCTAGTTTTTCTTAATAACTATTATCAATAATATATTTAATTCATCCACTAAATTTAAGAAAGATATACTATAAATTAATTTATCATTTTTAAAATATTGGCATAATATAACGCCATAGATATTATTTGCATTTTTTTCAACTAACTAATACGCTATCTTTCCTTAAGGGATGCATTTGATGATATTTCTTCATGTTTTTGTATGTTCTTAATGTATAAAAATTCATTAATTGATGAAAAATACTTTATTAAATGGACAACTGTGACATCTTATAGATACCACAAGCAATTCCAAAAGGATTGGCCATGGTTTTGGTGTGAAAAAGCAATGTAACATGCTCATGTTGAGCCAACACAGTCATGATAGACCTTTTTACCATGACCATAGTAGCTTGCTACTCTAGTGATGGACTTGAAGGCTATACAAGATGTTATTTCAAGATTCATTTCTTAAACTCAAACCCTTTGAGTTTCAAATACCTCAAACTCTTGATCAAACACTAGACCCACTAATTTAACAAGAGATTTGCTTGATCTACTAACATCTTTCTTTAAAATTTAAGTGATTTCATTAAATATCCTAAGTGTTGCTTTTATATTCGTCAAGCTCAATAAGACTCATTTTGCACCTTGCTTTTTAGTATTTTGATGTTCATTTTGGTAGGAACTTCATATGTAATTAGAATTTTGCTTAAGCATACAAAGAACTAATCTAAATTTTGGTCCATATTATGGTTAATCCTTACAATTAGTGATTCATTTAGCTTTTTTCCTTTGATAATTTAGAGTTGTTTACATTATGAGTTTGTCATAGGTAAGTTAGTCCAAGGGTCATAAGAGGCGCTTAAAGCTTAATTAGTTTTAAGGGTTTTCTCCTACTTTTTATTGAACTATTAATGATGATAATGATGATTACAATGATGATATGTTTCTAAACTAGCAAAAGCAAGGGAAAAGACTAAGAGAGCTAACTTAGAATTTTAAGTTTTTTGTGTATTGGGTAGATAGCAAATTGTTAGTAGATATTAATTATCGTGGCATTCCACCATTATCCTTTATCTATTATTTGCATTCATGCATAATATGAACATGAAACTATGAGAATAATAAGATAAATTGCATAACAATCACTTGAATTTGAAATGCATTAGTTAATTTATATATGCTTAATAAGTTGTTATGTGCTAGTAACTCCTAAAGATGATTTGATTTGGAATATAATTCAGGATCAATCTTGATAAGTATGATGATGACATGGAATATGTTATGTTAAAACATGTTAAATTAGAATAAGTTTGAGATCACTCCCCTCACTATAAGTTAATATAGTTAAGTAAGTTGGTTCAGGTTAGAGATCATTTCCTCTACCTAGATCAAGAATAAGGTACAAGAAGTGAGATGGAGTCTTTTGTAGCCTAAAAGGCAAGACAATAACTTGAATAACTATATGTTTACCTATGTATCGTATGCCATATGTTTTTTCCACATATAACGTATTTTGAATGATAAGAAAATCTAAAATATTTTATGGTGATATATCATATTGATTATTACCTATGTATTAAGTTAAGACACTCATTTTTTTTGTCTTATTAATCTTTCAAGTTTATAAAAATTTGCAGCATCAAGAGAAGATAACAAGACTTGTCTATTTATAATTGAACTCTTGATGTAATTGGAATTTAATTATATTATTTATAAATGGTAATAGAATTCTAGTTATCACATAATTTCTAATAAGATTGTTTAAGTTTTGTGATTATATATTTATGGCTCTTTGTGAGCCATGTATGATTATTTGGTATGAGTAGCTTATAGTCTTATACCTAGGTTGGTTTTGTGCCTACTAAAATTTGAAGATGTATGTGATGGGATACATATGCTATGATTAATAAATTATGGAACTCCCTAAAGGAAAATAAAGTTTTACAGATTTAATAAGGATGCCAGAAAAGATTGATCATAAAATAGTTTCCTTATGTTATTTCAAGGTTTTTAGACATCTTATTGATCCTAATGCTTAAATTCCATTTGTTTTTTTTTTTTTTGGCTTTAAATATGAAAAAAATTAAAGTTTTAACATTTTTTCTAAGTGTTTATATATTAGTTATATCTAAGAAAAATAAAAGTATATTCATGGGAGATGGCACTTAGAAGAAGGCTTAAAGCATTTAATACATGGTTAAAGATGAAGAGATAAACAAAAGACCAAAGGCTTTAATAATGATAGGAATCACACCAATGGGTATGAAATAAAAATAAAGAGCATTGATAAAAAATAATAGGCATGGAAAAAATCTTTAGAAAATGCCTTAACTCATTTGTATGATTTAAAAGTGACTTAATAATCATGAAGAAAGATGCAATGATTATGAAAGTACTCAATAAGCATGGAAGGATCCAACAACGATTCAAAAGATCTTCAAAAAGTACCTTAACTGATCTATATGATTTTAGACATCGACAACAACCATGGAAAAACTCCAATGGCATCATTAGATGGTTTCAATGGATGTTATGAACAACTAATAATAATTAGAAAGAGATGTTAGAATGTTAATGATCTTGGGACACATAGCGACCATTGACATGTTGTAACAACTAGTTTTTCCTAAAAATGACTAGTTTTGTGTTTGAAGTGTTTCTAATCATTCAAATGCACCATAGGCTATATAAAGGCATCTAATATGACCTTTGAAATATTGCCAAACATATCATAAGTGTTAGAATAAGTTTTATCAAGCATTCACAACTTAAAGTCTTCCCTCTTTTTAATGAGTGATATTCTTGAGCACTATTTGTATATCTTATGTAAACATCATTATTAGTTAGTTTGGGTTTAATTTTGTAAATACTTAAGTATGAAAGGTTTAACTTGTACCTTAAACAAGTTATAAAAGGTTTGAGGTAGTGTCTGAAAACTTTATTATTTGGGTTAGTGTTGAGCCTAAAAAAGCATCAATTAGTTTTCTCTCTTAAGCTCAATAAAAGAGAGTATAAAGATTCATCTGTAGCCATAAAAAAGATAAGTTATATCTTAACCTCTAAAAGATAGTGGAAATACTCTAGTGGATATACTAGAGAAAAGGACATAGGTAAAATTGTTCCCAAACCTCTATCAATTGTATTATCACTCTCACTATCTTCCCCCCTACTTTGTGTATGATTAAGCATCAAAGTTCAAGTTTTATTATATTTGACATAACTTTATTCACCTCCTTTCTATGGCTTCATACAAGACCAATAATTGGTATCAATGCTAAGATCTTCTTAAGGTGAAATTATAAAGAGTAAAAGTCATGGCATTTTAAAAAAGGAGCTTAATTTTCAAACCTAATGGTACTAATTATCCATATTGAAAGAATCAATAGAGATCTTCATTGATAATGAAATAATTAATTTTCAAGACATAGTTAAAGAAAGAAGAAGAGATCCTCCAAAGAATATAAGTGAAGTCTTGGTGTCTAAATTAAAAAATGAGTAGATAAATGAAGAAAATAATGTCAACCTTAAATATAAGAAAGTTGTGCATATTTTTATTTTATGCACATTTACAAGTCCTAATATAGAGACACTCTCCAAATCTAATATGAAGGCACTAGTGACATAAAAAGAAAAAGATACTAATTCATACTTATGAGTATGAGACCTTTGCATGCAAGCCTCATAAGACCATCTCTGACATGTACAACTGCTTCATCAATATAGTGGGGTTCTTAAAGGCATTGGATAAGATATACTCTAATGAGGATATGGTGGCCAAGATTCTTAAAACACTTCTTAAGGGCAAATGAGAAACAAAGAGAAATGTCATAAAGGAAGCTCGTAAAATAGAAGCCCTATCTCTTGATGAGTTAATGGAAAAGCTACTAGCTCATGAAATCATATTGGAGTAGCCCAATAGTGATGAAGGCACAAAGAGAAAAAATATTGCTTTAAAGGTGAAACAACTAAGAAAATAATTCTTCTCCTTTTTTCCTCATGCTTCTCATCTAGTGCAAATGAAAGCTCTTCAAGTGAAGAAGATGAGGTGGACCTTATCATGGAGCAAATTCATAAGTTTCTTATCAATAGCAAAAGGGGCAAATTTGTAAGAATTTTTAAGAAGGGTAACTCCGTAAGGGATAACCAACTATGATGTTATGGGTGCAATAACCTCAAATATCTAAAAATGGATTAGCCCTATGAGAAGAAGAAAAAGAAAAAGAAGGCATTAAACGTCAAAACTTGGGATGACTTAAACTCATTAAAAAAGAAGAAAATTCAATAGAAGCAAGGAGGAACTTGTGTTTTATGGCTATTGATCAAATACAATAAGATAAAAGTGAAAAAAAAAGACAACAATAAAGTAAATCCATTTGACTCTCTCTCACTTGATTAACTATATGACATTATTATACGTATAACTAAAGATATAAAAATCTCATCTTCTAAGCTCAAAGATAGAATTTATAAATTAGAAAACAACTCTCTTATACTTAATAAAGAAAATGTTGATTCATAAAATTTTTGAAAGATTTTAAAGTTTTGAAAAAAAAAAAAAAAGGTTGAAATTTTAAAGAAAGAAAACTTGAGCTTAAAGAAAAAATATTTCAAAAAGGGAGAAATTGAATAAAAATGTGGAAGCCTCTAAGGATCATTTAGTTAAACATGCAACTGGCCTCACTTATGCACCTATCTCTACTTTTACTCATTCATTTGAGGGTCATGTGAAGTTTAAGCATAGTAGAACACATAGGACTCAAAGTGCTACACATACAATGCCTCATATAAGACTAATGCATGTGCACCATTATAAAATTCCAATAGCTAATCCAAATGCACAACATTCACTTAGTTGCTAAAGAAAAAGGTCAATCAGACCTTTATGTATATATCTTAAAGGTCAAGGCAATAATATACCTACACATGCACATATAAGTCACATGATAGACCAAATAATTATGTACATGATAGACCAAATAATTATGTATTCACATATAAACTTAAAAGATTTGATGGACATTGCTATATCTATGTTTTATATGGTCATAACACATGCTTTTGCTATGTTAGGATAGATCATCTGAATATGATAGTATGCACTAACCTCAAAGACCTACAGAAATATGGGTACTTAAGACTACTTAATTGTAGGTAGTAACTCATTCACCATGGAGCTCGATTTGGTAAAGTATTCAAATAGTGGTAAATGAAGAATGATAAAATGGGATACATGCTTAATTGTTATATTGATAAATTATCCTTATCATTGTGTTTTTAGTATTTTTATGTATCAATTTATGAGGAGATGTATGTTATTTTCATTGCTTATACCTAATATTATCCTTCCAAAGATCTTAAAATTATACATATATTATTTTCTTAAAGGGAGAAAAATTATCTTTTTGAGGGAGATTATAGGTTGTTTTACAAAGGGTAAATAAGTGTTTAATTTTTAAACCTTTTGTATGATTTCCAAAAAGAAGGGAGAAATGTTTGATGTTATGCTTGTTGTTATATCTTTAGCATTAATGTTTTGTCATCATTCACAAAGAAAGAAAATATTAACCTAAGGCTTCAATGCCATTAGTTTTTATTAGCTTAGAATATAATAAAATATTGAAAAGTTTTAACAGCTCTTATAAGCATTTATATATTAGTTATATAAAAAAAAATTAGAAATGTGTGTTCATGAAAGTTGACCCTTAGAAAAAGGTTGAAGGCACTTGTTACATGAGTAGAGATGAGGAGTGAAAGAGAAGACCAAAGGCTTTAACAATCATGGAAAAGTACACCAATAGGCATGGAATAAAAAATAATGGGCATTGACAGAATAACAAGTGTGGAAAAAGTCTTTAGAAAGTATTTTAACTCATCTGTTTAATTTGAATGTGACTCAACAATCATGAAGAAAGATGCAATGATCATGGAAGTACTAAATAGGGATGGAAGGAGTCCAAATCATTGAAAAAATTTCCAAGAAGCACCTTAACTAGTTTGTCTAATTTTGGACATTAATAATGATCATGGTAAAACTCCAATAGGCATTATTATATGGTTTCAATGGGTGTTGCAAAAAATCATCGATCATTAAAAAGAGACATTAGGATCTCAATGATCGTATGATAGAATTAATGATCATTGATAAGCTGTAACAACTAGTTTTTGCTGAAAATAACTAGTTTTTACTAAAAATGGCTAGTAATAGTTAGTGTTATATTTAGAGTGTTTCTAATCATTTAAATGTACTTTGGGATATTTAAGGATAGCTAATATGGCTTTTGAAAGGTTGTCAAATACATGATAAGTGCTAGAACAAATTTTATTAAACATTGTCTTTTCTATATTTATTTATTGGGTTTCATACTTGTAAATAGCTAGGGTGAGTGATTAATGAGTGATCTTTTTGAGTACTATTTGTATATCTTAAGTGAGGATCACCATTGGATAGTTTAAGGTTTAGTTTTATAAATACTTAATTGTGAAAGATTTAACTCACACCTTGAATAAGTTGGAAAAAGATTGAGATAGTGTCCAGAAACTATCTTAATCAGGTTAGTGTGTTGAACTTGAAAAAAATACTTGTTAGTTTTCTCTCTTGAACTCAATGACAAGAGAGTGTAAAAATTCATCCTTAATCACTAAAACGATAGGTTATATCTTAAAATTCAAAAGATAGCGAAGAGATTTTAGTGGGTATACTACAAGAGATAACATAAGCAGATTATTTTTGAACCTCTATAAATTATAATGTCATTCTCACTATCTCTTTTCTCCATTTTTTTTATGTGTGATTGAGTATTAAAGTTCAAATTTTACTATATTTGCCATAACCTTATTCATCCCTTCTAAAGCTTTATACGAGACCAACAGTCTTAGATTAGATATTGATGATAGGAAATAAAGTGTATGATAACAATTGTCATGTATTAAGCTTATTATAGATGGCCTTAAATTTACTTGACACTTGATTTAGATTTAAATCATGACACATGAATATTTTATTTTATATTTAAAAATTAAAAAATAACTTTAAAAAATTATATATAAGAAATGTGTGTGTGTGTGTGTATATATATATATTATTCCTAATAATTTAGAAGCCAATTAATAGCAGTAAGACATTATTTTTTTATGTTTGTAATAAGTACATTCTTGATTGGTTGCCATCCTTGGATTCACAATATTCCTTTCCTTATTCAAATGATTCACTCATGCAATCGATTGTTGAAAGTTTAAGCCTTCTTAAATATTTGGGGTTCTAGGAATATTGCATTCATTCCATTTATTTAGGGAAATAATTACTTTTGCATGCCTTAATGGGAAATTAACAAGTATAAACTCATCAATTACCAACAATTTAGCCATGAAAGAAAAGAAAATATAAAAACATCACATTATTTTTTAAAAATTGATGATTAAATTAATTTCTTGAACAAACATAAATTATACCTTTAACTCATTTGATCCTTTGATAAAAAGCAAGAAGTTCTCTGACATTTGATAGTAAAAACAATGATTTATGGTCATTCCCATTCTGCAACAAAACAATATTTAAGATGTTAGTTAAATATAATAATAATCATATCTATGTGCTTGAAAAGAAAATCATATAAATGTATCATTATAATCAAAATTACCTTATAGAAAAATGCCTTCTCTCAATCTATATATGATGCAAATGGACATCATATATCGTTAAAGAAAGGAAAATTAAGCATGTTTCGATTTCTAATCAATGCATGATTTTATATCCACCTTATATAAATTCGAACTCTCATCCATCTCTATTTTCAAAATAGTTGATCGATAAGAGCTAGTTGATCGATAAAAGCTTGTTGATCTCATGATTTGTAAAGTTGAAATAGGTGATTGACAAAAAAAAAAAAAAAGTTGAGGGATGATGATGTTAATACTTTGGATTCATTTAATTACTCTTTATGTTATCAGTTATATATAATAAAAATAACAAGAAAAATTAAAAAATATATAAATAAAATAGAAAAAATATACATTAACACATGGCAATCATGTTGTGACTAATAATGAAGCAAAAATTGTTAACGCAATCAAACGTTTCGGTTCATGATTTGATCTGAAGTAAAATAATTGAAAACAAATATCAATAATAAACTCATAAATTTATTTATATAATACGTTATTATAATTTGATCGCGAAAGATACAAAATTGAGATTCTTTAATGAGAAAACTAATCTAATTATTTTAAAGAGTTAAATAGAATCTTTTATATCTATATTTGTGTGCAACTAGAAAAATAAAAGCAAAGTAGTTAATTTTATGTACTTATTTCCGTCATGAGGCAGGTTTTGATTGTTAAGTGTTAACTAACATCTAAAGTTATACTATATATGCATAATAAATTCATAGATAGAATAGTAATTAAGTAGCTTAAGTGGATTATTAATGTTATTGTTGATTATTATTGCTGTTGCCGGTGTCGTTGTCTCTAATAATTAAAATATGATTCTAGTTTTTTTAATAAAACAAATGTCCCTTCATTAATAAAGTAAAAAAAAAGAATAAAAATATTTTTAAACTAATATTGATAAATTATATATATATATATATATATATATATATATATTGAAGAGTAGGGGGGCAAAATGGGTAAAGAAAAATGGATGAGTTTAAAAAAAGTAGTGAGGAAGGATTTATGACATGAAGCAGTGTTA
This sequence comes from Omphalea diandra, assembly GCA_949677035.1. Taxonomy (NCBI): domain Eukaryota; kingdom Viridiplantae; phylum Streptophyta; class Magnoliopsida; order Malpighiales; family Euphorbiaceae; genus Omphalea; species Omphalea diandra. The sequence goes on along the minus strand of CATIWR010504534.1, from coordinate 3,236 downwards.
TTGTTAAGGGTAAATATAGTGAGTGACAAAAGCTTAGTGAATAGGTGAAATGGCACGCAAGACACCTGCCCAACTGATAAATACGTACGTTTGTGAAGGCGGCAAAGGTGTAACGTAAGAAGGAGAAAGTAACGGACAAAAATGGTTTGGTACCTCAGCTTTGTTGTTATCGTAAAATGTTAAAGCACGCACACTGTTTTTCGCGTTACAAGTTCAACTAGTTTATTTACTGCTTCTATTTGGTTTCATCCCCGCACGTGATACAGACACTTTCATTGTTTGATTCCTAGTTATCCAGTGTATATATATAGACAGAGAGAGAGAGAGAGAGAGTATATAAAGAAAATCACCAGTTTTTTACATATCATTTTAAATTTTATGTATTTTAAAGTCATTTAAAACGATCAACGATTATCATTTTATTTTTTAAATTTTTTTAAATTTTCATTTTTATCATATGTTAAAAACGAAAATTAAAAAATCATAAAATATTTAATATTTAATAAATATGAAATTAATTATAACACATTTAATTAATTTTTAGTATTAAATATTAAAAGTTGAATATTTAGTTTTAATTTAGGTATGATAAATAATATAGGAAAGTATTTCACATATGACGTAATTTTTTAATCAAGCTTTCAAGAAAATCTTCACCCACAACACCCCCCCCCAAATAATTCTTTAATATTGGGGCTGTTATTGCCATATTTTCTTACTATAAATCCCTTTCGCTTTAGTTTTCTTTAGTTTTTACAATAAGAAGGATAACATTGCCCTATTATGATAGTTTTTATTTGTTTTATCTTTTATTTTTCAGTATTTATTTGTTTTCTTCTCTTGTAGGGAGAGTTTTTATTTTTTTTATGAGAGTATTTATTTTCTTTTTTTTTTATAAGAATTGTGTGATTTGAGATTGATAGGTTTAATAATAATATGCTATTGATGATTGTCTAGCAAATATAACCTAGCATATCATATAGATTTCAATTTTAATAGCGTTATAACATCATATCTGGTAAAAATTTCATATTTGATAAAAATATAAAGTTATAAAAAAAAATTCATAATAAACCATTATTAGTTATTTTAAGAATCAATTTTATATTAATATTATAAATTATAATAATAAATTTTATAGGCATCATATGTCAATTTAGGAATAAAAAATCTTATTACTCTAAAATATTTTTTTAAATCAATCATTTTAAAAAGATTTTATAAATATTCTTTTAATGTTAAAAATAATTTTCATTTACATGAAGTTAATATTAATAATTTCATATAAATAAGAGTTAGATAAATTACATAATTAATAATTCAATTTTAATCTTAAGGTTTTATCTTAAGTATGCAAGTTAAAATTAATTTTAAAAATTAAAAGATAAAAAATTAAAATAGTTCCTCTTAAAAGTTTTAAAATTTCTAATTTTTTATTTTTATTATAATATGTATAAAATATTATAAAAATATATCTAGCACGAAATATGAGAATTCACTAGTGATTAATATAGATTCAAGTCCTAATAATAGCCTTAATCATTTAAGTACTTATAAAATATAAAAAATAAGGGCTTAAACTAGTACCTATTATTAGCTTTAACAGCCTTTTGGAGAAAATAGATGATAAGATGAGGTACGATTTTTTTAAAGTATGAAAAATAAAATTTTTTAAGCTAATGTTAATAATTTAATCTTATTTTGTTTGAAAAAAATATAAAGTAAAGTATGATTTATAATCTACCTTATTTGGTTAGAAAAAAGTTTAATGAATGTTTCATGTTAAAATTATTAAAATGCTCTCTAAATATGAAAGTTTTAAGAAGATAACTAAATAAAAGTTATAAAAATAAAATAACAATAGAAAAGCCAAAATAGTTAAAGTAAATTTTTTTTTTAAAAAAACCAACCTTTCCTCAACTCACCAAATTGAAAAGATTAAGAAAACGAAGGTTTTGGAAGGTTAGTAACCTTCCAAAAATCTTATCCTACCATGGGAATTAGACTTTCAAATTGGGTGTGGGTTTTTTAACTTTAAAAGACTTTGTCAACTCTCCAAAAACCCTGATCCAAACAAGGGGCAATAGTAAATGAAGTTGATTATGGTCCAACTCAAAAATTTGAGTTAAATACATTAAAAAAAGTGATTTGAATCCAATTTAATATTAACAAAATTTAAATTTCTCATTTAAATTAGATTGGACCTTAATTTGATTCAACTTGAATTAATTTAAATTTGATTCAATATTAAAAATATTTAAATTTTATTTAAAATTAAAATAATATTTTTATTGAAAAAGATAAATTATGAGTGATCCAGTTCTATTTGATTTGAAATCTAAAAGATTTGGATTTCTTTTTATATCTTGATTCAATAATTGAATTTGACTCACTTCTAATTCAAAATGACTCAATTTTAACTTGATCTGAATTTAATCCTATTCAAATATATTCAATTCAGTCTATTTGTCACCACTACTGACATATATATGTTGCCTCAAGAGGCTTTTGAGTAAAAGCTGAAACGGGTTTTTGTGGGCTAATATATTGTTTGGTGATAATTATCATGACTAGAGTAATACATGTTTGCTATACACTAACTACTTTTCTTCACAATATTAACCACTTTATAGTTTAATTGCATTTTGATTTCCTTCCACGCCTTTAATCCACTTTGAAAAAGCAGAAATGAAGTGCAAATTTGATATGTTCACATATTTTACGTTTCTAAATCAATACTAGTTCTCTTAGTGACATAAAAATTGAGAAAAAAAATTTGTTCATCTATAAAACAAGAAACTAAGATGAGGATTTTAGACTTTTTAAACATTCATTTTCATTTACAGATTTTGGATCATTTAAAGATGAACTACATGCATGTACTGACTAATGGAATCTTGGAAGATAATGTAACATTATTGACTCTTATTTTCAAAATCATGATGCAAGAAATTTTTTTTTTTTGAACCACATATAAAAATGAAATCATGATGCTAAATGAGATGATGTCTTTGCCTATCAGAGAAAGAAATTAATTATGTTGAGCATAGGATCCAAAGTGAATAAAAAGACCACTTAATCCAATCCAATAAATTGAGCTTCTTCAAACGCTCCTTATCGCATAAAAAAATTAATAATTTCAAAAGAAATTAAAAAAAGAAAGTACTTTTTTTTTGGGGGGGGGGGGGGGGGGGGGGGGGGGGTTTTTTATATTATAAAAAAAACGTTTTAAAAGG
>CATIWR010504530.1:0-29328 GCA_949677035.1 Omphalea diandra | reverse complement strand
AGGCAGAAGCTGCTATAGCAGAAGCTGAAGAGGCTGAAAGAGAGGCAGAGGCAGCAGAGGCTGATGCAGAAGCAGCACAAGCATTAAAAGAAGCAGCTTTGAAGACTCTGGGAGGAAGGACCCCAACCAAGATGGTAAGCTCTTTCCTTTATCTTCTTATGCACTGTGTTTAATTTTTTTGAGATTTTGTGGAAGTCAGCAGTCTCACCATAGTCAGGATGCTTTTATTGAATAGAGATGAAAATTTTAGACTCTGTCTGAATTCAAGTTGTAAGGGAAGAAGGGAAATGGAAAAAGAGCTGGGGGTTGTGATTGTGGGCATTTTGTGCGTATTTCTAATTTTTTTTTTTTGGGTTACATTTCTTATGTTTCTTTGAAACTTATGTCTTTTATCTGAGATGAAAACTTCTTTTACTTGAGCATGAATCATTCTTTCCCTTTTTCTTTTTTATCATTTATATTTGTGTTTTTTCTTGCTATGAGCTTCTGAGACTTGGTTGCTTGACAATTGGCAAAATGGACACTCTTAAAATGGAGATTGAAGAAATGCTTTTTGCTACTTAGACCCTGACATGACCTTCATAATGGTCAATTACCTGGAAATGCGTAATGAATCTTTTGCATTAATGCACCTTTAAAGATTTTCCATTTTGAGATTTTGAAGAAAGACACATTGTATATGTACGCAGATGATCCGAGCATGATGGAGATGCTGATATGCAGTAATGTCAATGAGGAGCAATATGAGTTTGAGTCCCAGTGGGATAGATGTTCATCACATGCTGACATGTCTGTAAATATGGGATGGCCATTTTGTGGGGTACACATTATATTCAGCTGTGGTCCCAGATGGTTGGTAGATTGCAATTTCTTAGTCTCTCCTTATTTTAGACAGTTTCAAGTGGGAATTTGTTAAATTTTTCCCCCTTCTTTCTGGAAGTTCTGGTCTGTGGTTAGAATTTATTGCCACGTTAGGTTCTAAAGAGAAAAAAGAATTAAAAAAAAAAAAAAAAGAAGCTGCTAGCTTGTAGAAAGTAATTGGAGCAGTTGGGTTATGACGGAGATGTTTGTTTGTAGTGTTCTGATGAAGATGTTTATTTGTAGCCGATTTTGTGTTTATTGGACTACTGTAGCAATAGATGCGGTTTTAGGGGATTGGTTCTGGAAATTGTTCAGGCGTCCTTGCACATACGCCCAATCTTGGCTTTGTTTAATGTATGCACATGGAGAAGCATGTGCTTGGAGCACCTTTTTTGCTTTATGCAAAATGACCTTTGTAATCAGATGTAGAAATAGGATGGCAAGAAAGAAACCTCAGTTGCTCCAATTTGTTGTATCTGATGACTGGTGGTTTTAATAAATGATCATGTTTGTTGTAATTACTTGTTATTTCAGCCTTTTTTTTTTTTTTTTTTTGGGGGGGGGGTTGGGACGGTACATAAAAAAAACATTTAAAGATGATAAAGACTGTTAATATTTTGAACTTTTGATCTTTTACATTGTAAAATAAGTATTCGAGCAAATCAGTCACTCAATTATTAAATTATTATTTATAAGTGATGAAGATTATTGTTGAATTAATTTACTGCCAATCATGTTGTTCTTCTTTGGTATATTATGGCTCCATTTGGGATTGTATTTTTCAAACTAATTTTTTTTAAAAAAATTATTTTTTTATTATTTTGATTTTTGAAAACTGTTTTCCAAAAGAAAAAGTAAATTGATATCTTTAAAACAAGTTTAATAATTTATAAAAAATAAAAATTAATTAATTACAATTTTAATATTCAACAATTATTTTAAACAGGTCTATGAAGTAGCTACCAAGCTTATATGCATGAAAACTTTTGAAAAGAGGTGGTTTTGGATTTCGAAATGTTTCCCTGCAAGTAACTTACTAAAACTTATTCAAAATATTTTGAACATGTTTTTGTAATTTAAAAAAATTAAAAAATATATTTTTTTGAATATTTGGTTCTTGACATTATCATACCTATGGAACTCACGCATAAAGTCATAAACCATGCTACTCAACAACGTAATGCGAGCTAAAGAGTTCTTTTTTTTTTTTTTTTTCCAAACTTCATAAGCTTCATGTTCCCTATTATATTAGACCATTGTGCCTTCTTCAGGCTCATTCATGATAGTGATAGCCTCTTGCTCTTTTTAGCATATACTGTATCTTTCTGCTTCAAATATTATAATTGTCACAATTCAGTTTCTCACTCTCATTAACCTCAACACAATATTTTTAAAAGCAAAAGTCATTTATAAAATACAGGATTTTACATAGAGACACACACACATAAATATTAATGTCTAGTATTACATAGAATTATTTTGTTATTAATTTATCATGTCAACAAATATATTACATTAAGTTTAAAGTCAAAAGGCCATAATGTTTCTAATCATCGCCTAAAATCCTAAATGTAAGGTAATTATTGACTTAATTAATTAATGTAAAGTTTCATTCTTAAAGTTAAGAAAACTTTTAGATTATCTCAATTACTTGTGAATAGAATATGTATTTATTTATATTTGATTGCACAAATTAAATATATCTAATCAATTAATTATAAAACAAATAATTAATTAAACTAAAATAAATATACAAAGTAAAAAATATTAATAAAACAAAATAAATATACATAAGAATTAAAAGACAAAATTAAAACTACTTCAAGTTTTACAATCCATAAATAAATAATTATAAAAAGATATAATTAAATTAGAAATTGATTTTAATTTGTACTTAACAGGGATGAAACAAAATAAGTCTAAAATAAAATTCAATTGAAAAATCAAGAAAATTTATAAGCAAAATAAATAGATCAAAATTAGACTTCACCATCACATTGGACCTCACAAAATCCCTCATAAAAAGTCGGATAAGTTTCGAACATGACACATTGATTTTCATATCAAACCATACAAGGTCAAGTGTCTCTATATGTGCAAACAAACTTTATATCTCCCTTCATCAATGAACGAATCATATTTCTAAAAAATATTCTAAATCTTGTCATTAACATTAATAATATGATTCACCATACGAGTCACATTGTTATCAAAGAAAATGATCACAAAAATTTTCTAAATTGTTAATCATCTCTCACAATTTATTCATTTGTTTTTTGTTTCTAATTATTTTAAGAGTTCTTATGGTGATTATCATAATTTTTCATAATAAATACAAAAAATAAACATAAAAATTATAGTGATTAAAATAAAAATTAATCAAATTTCTCACTATAACAACTCATTGGATCATAAAATATTTAAATAAATTTTAAAATTTTTTGAGACCTAAAAATAATTTTGAATTTTTATTGAATTTTTAACACACACACATATATATATATATATATATTCGTAAACAAATTGATTTTTACATATAAAAAGTTAATTTTAATATCTCAAAAAATTAGAATGATAAAAAATATAAATTATAAAAAAGTAAAAAAATGACTTTTCACATGTCTTCTAGAGAAATGACATGCCATTTTTTGAGGGCGTTGGCTCCAGCTTGTCACGCGTTGAGGGCGGCGCATAAACCATACAGATGGCTCTACATGGCTGTTTCGATCTCGAGATCTGATATGGTTCTACGTTTTTGGGATTCTTATGTTGGATGGTCAAATTGTTTTTGCTTAAAAACATCTTTTATCGTGGTGAATGAACGAACGACACACCTTACTGAGACTGAAAGTATCTCAAAAACACTGTTCATCTCATCCTCTTCTAGACAATCCATGAAGTTTTAATTATGGTTCAATTTAGTCCAAAAATTTTGGAAATGCAAATTACTAAGGCTACATAACTCAGATTCATACAAGCCATATACCTTGGAAAAGCTATTGAGATGTACTATCAAATTATGCTAACCAAACATACTAAAAATAATTACATAATTTTCAGAAAATTTATCAAAATTTTCAATTATAAAAATTTTAAACTTTGATTTCAATTACTAAAAAATTTCAATTATTGGCCTATAATTTTACATCCAAACTACTGTATATCATAACATTATTCATGTAAAAAATCATGACCTACTTCTGTATAAATCAATAGTAATTGTAAATTGTAGAAACTAATGAAAAACAAATATAATCTTCAGTAGGAAAAATTAGACTATACAAATCCCACATATTCAATCATAACACAGACAATAGGCTTTGATACTAATGATAAAATTAAATAATATTAACTAATTCAAATAACAATAAATATAACCATACTTACTTGTTATAGCACGAAAATTAATCAAATGCAGGCTTGTATCACTGATCGAGAAAGAGTCACAATAGAGAATTTCTATGCTCACTATCTAAGGTTATTTTTTCTCAATTAGAGTTTTTTTATTCTACATATATTTTTTCTCAATTGATTTTCTCCTTATGTTGTACATGTTCTTTTGTTTTCACATCTAATAACTTTTCTGTTTTAGAAGTTATCTGTTTTTACTATAATTCCTTAGGTAGTTAAAATTATACAAATGGGTTGGACACTCAATATAGACTTATATTTATATTTTATTTTAAAAATATTTAAAATTTAAATTTATCTATATATAATTAGTTTTGAACAAATTATAAAACTAAAAAATAAAATAAAATCACTCAAAATATAATAAAATATTTTTAACATTAAATATAAGAATTTAAAATTGTTATAAAATCCAAATAAAATGTACTTTCGTCTTTTAGGTTGCAAAAAAATGAGAAACATATAAATCAATTTAAAATTAATTGATTTTGTTAAAGTAAAAAATAAGATGATTTTCATAAAAAAAAATAAATGAACATCGAGAAAGTATGACTAAAAATGATCATGAGTCAAGTTTAGGATGAACAACATGAAATTCAAATTTGACTTCCAAGAACGAAAATCCTAATTCAGATTGAATTAGATTATCGATTGAATACATCTAAATGCGTTTTTTTAAATTAATTTTTTTAATTTTTAGATATGCATTTTCTTATCTATATTTATATATATATTTGCATAGAATTATAATTATATTTAATATATTAATATAATATACATAAATGAATGAAAAAATAAGTAATGAATATATGTTTTATATTTATATTTAGGGTGAGGTCTTGTAAAACCCAAATTCAATCCGGATTTTAATATTTAAAACTCGATTCGACCCGATTGCATAAATTGGGCAGAACGGGTCGGGTTAAATAACATAATGAATTAACCCAATTATGAAAAGACAGTTATAAAAACAAATAAAATAATGAAATTAGTAGTTTCCAGCTGCAAAACACACAACCGTCTCTTCTATGAGTGGGTATTAGAGAGACAAGAGAAGCCCTCTCTGTCTCGCTCTCTCCCTCTAATACTCTCTTCATTTCGCATTTCTCCTGCAATTTTACCTTTCTTCAGCTTTCCAATTCCAATCTTCTACGAATTATAATTTCAGGTTCTCTTCTTAATTATTCATTCATGATTTTATTTTATTTGAGGGTATTTGTTTCCGTTTTCAGCTGTCTATGAAATGGGAATTCATGTTAGGATTTAGTATATTTTCGCTGTTGTTTGTATGCATAAGCCAAGAGTTGAAAGTGAACCAATTTGAGTTAATTTGTTTGTGATATATGGGCTGTTCTTCGGGCACTTGTACCATTTGTCTAATCATAATTCAATCACTCTGTATTTCAGATATGAATACAAATTTAAATGGAAATGAGTCCTTGGTGGCTCGCATCCAACAATTGGAACAAGGTAATGTTTGCTTCTTTTATTGTTCATTCATGAGTTTAGTTATTCTTGATGCCTTATTGTTTTCGTGTCATACATCCTGAATTGTTGAACAGAACGATTTTTAATCAGAATCCATTAGAAAAAGTCTTTTATCGATTTTGCTATTTTAGAGCTCAGTAGTTACTTCATATGTAAATTTTTTTTTTTTTTATGTTTGGATGTATAATTTGTCTTTGATGAATACCATATGTAAATTCATCTTGATAAAAGTGCAAGTTGGTAGGGACCAGAAATTTTAGTTAGCTAGCTGATGGAATCCCATAAAAGATACGTAGCAAAAAGGTAGGGAAAACCAGCGAGATGTTGCATATGATTTAGAAAGTATAAAAGAACTAGACCAAATGTCCCATATGGTGTTCAGGTTGATACAACGATGAGAAAGAGTGGCAGGCCTGCTCAATACCTCATTTCCTCTGGAAATTTGGAGAGCCAGCCGCATAACTGTGATCTCTCGAGATGATTTTCTAGAGAAAATATTTATCACGTATTGATCAGCAATTTCTGGATTAATGCTTTTTCCATGATTACCATGCCCAGTATTACAAACACTTATTCCAATGTTCGCCTCCTTCTGGTTGCATATTATATTCTTAATAGCAAACAAATTTTTATCTCCACTCTCCTCCCCGGAAGATATCCTTGTTCAGATTATTTTGACCAATTCATGAACACAATACTTATCCTATTTTCTAGGTAAGCAAGGCTGAAACTCGCTTATATGTTTTCTGTTTCTCTACTTTCCATATAACTGTTTGTTAAGTAGATAACTGAGGACTCAACATGCATTGTATTGGATGGTTAGAAAACCCTGTATTTTTGTACATGATTAATAGGTTTCATGTATCTTGGCAGGTAATTTGTCCCAATAGTCACTGAACTATAATCAAAATTCTATTGTGACCACTGAAGATTGACTCTATTCAATTTAGTTACTTAAATATAATTGTTGTTTTAATTAACATAATCTAGTTACGTCATCGGACTGCTAGGTGGTAATTAATATTGATCTATTTATTTCATAATTATGTGGAATTAATGGGTCTTGTGCAATTTTAAGATTTTTAATTTGGCGAGAAATAATAATCATATTTAAGTGACTTTAATTGAACAAAATCGATCTTTAGTGACCATACCAGAATTTTGATTGTGCTTCAGTGACTATTAGGACAAATTACCCCTTGATTCTCAATTGATGTTTCTGGTTGGATCTTCTAGGTATTTTTGAACATAATGTATTTGGATCATGTTTTGTAGAGCGGGATGAATTACACAAAGATATAGAGCAATTGTGTATGCAGCAAGCTGGACCTAGCTACCTTGCTGTGGCTACTAAAATGCATTTTCAAAGGTACATAAGTGTTTTTCCCCCCTGTTTGTGGGATAAAAGTTTCACCCTTTATCATATATAACTTTTTCATGGGGAAGAGATTGGGTTATTCTGGTCTATGGGTTGGTACTAGTGAGAAAGCAATAACTATTGTATCAAATTAATGGTCTATTAGGACAGCTGGCTTGGAGCAGGAGATTGAGAACTTGAAAAAGAAGTTAGCTGCTTGTACAAGAGATAATCTAAATCTACAAGAGGAGCTTTCTGAGGCTTACCGAATCAAAGTAAGAATTTTGAGTTTCACATTAAAATCATTTCTGAAAACCTTTTATGAGCTTATATGTTTGCTTTGTTGTATCCAGAGCCAACTGGCAGATCTACATCATGCAGAGGTTGTGAAGGTTGTGTTCTCTCTCTCCATGGCATGTGTGTCATGACACACTCTTGTGCTTCTTTTATTTTTTTTCCTCAAAATATTTTAGCTCAGGTAATTAAAGAACCATCTAGAGGATATGAAGCAACAGCAATGACTAAAACTATATCGAGGGGATAAAAAAATTGCGGTGGCCTGAGATAACACATAAGCAATTATTTGTGAAATGCAGAACTCTGTAAATGTTGCACTCTAGGCTCTTTTTTCCTTCAATTTTCAGTGGTTTAATTGCTGTGCTGGGTGGGACAGATTAATCTGATATGATATTTTCTTTCAGAGGAGAATCAAATTTTGTTCATAGCAAAGTTATGTTAACAGCTGCATTTCCTGACAGAAAAATCGATGATTAGGTTTTACCTGCAACCATTTATTCATTGAATTAGCTGCTTTTGCAAGCTACATGAATGATGATTACAATTTTTCTTTTCTGTGATATTTATTGCTCTTAGAATAGATCAGCATTTCATACATTTGCAGCAGCAATTGATAGAATTTTGCTTTCGTAATTGGTTATAACTTGTTTCATTTTCTCTTTTCAGTATATGGACGCAGAGAAGCAGGTTAAATTTTTTCAAGGCTGTGTAGCTTCTGCTTTTGCTGAGCGTGATCATTCAATAATGGAGGTTATAAAAGTCATTTTAAAGTTTAATTTGTATGTGATTGACTTTGTTACTGTTATCTACAATATATTTTTGTTGCTGTGTGCAACATTTGTGAGGTTTTGAATTTCCTAAATGATTGGGGACAGGCTGAGAAGGCTAAGGAGAAGGAAGAGCTTATGTCCCAAAAATTCAATGAAATTCAGAAGAGGTAATAGTCATCTTTAATTTTTTTTTATTTCTATATTTCTTGGAGTTTCAAAAAATGAAGTCACTTTTCATCCATTGCTTATTATATTGTGTTTGAGGTGGTTGCTTATCCAGTAGCATTAGGAATCATGAGGAATGGAGAGGGTTTATTGAGGAGATTGATAAACAGGTGCATTTTAGACTTCTGGGGTTTAAATCTGAATAATACTATCTACTACTTTCACATGAATGCTTTGTGTAGAAGTCAATAAGTAGTTTATGGTGATTTCCTATTCCCTCCCAGACGGTTCACCTTGCCAACAAAAGATGATAATAATGGCGGATAGCTTGTTTCTTGGAAAAAATGGCAGATCAGTGGCTTGTTTAGCATGCAACACAGTATGAGACTTCATAATGATTTCCTATTTTCTGTCTCATATTTTGAAAAATTCCATGGTGGGTTCTGCATTTATTGACCTGTGAGGTACTCTTTTATGAAGATAGCAGAAGTGTGATATGAGATAAAAGTTAGTACTCTAAATATTTATAGATATGGTTATACTCTTACAATGCGTTGGATTTTGATACAAACGAGGATAAATTCTTTTAAAGGTGTTTCTTTGTGATGCTTTTGAGAAATGAAATCACTTTATTATGTATAGAATTTATGCCCTTAGATATGCAAAGGGATCAATGATTAGGAATTATTTGCCGGTTATGCAGCAAGGTATATACTATTGTAATCAATTATTTAATATACTCTGAGAGAAGCAATATGTTTTATTATAATCTTGCATTATATCTGATGCCTATTGATAATATCCTTTCTTTGCCCTTGTTTTTGTTTATTGATCCTCATGTTTCTTAACTTCGTGTAGAGCTCATCTAGAACTGTTTGATTTTTTTTCTTCTTTCTGTGAAATTCTATTTGATTAATTCTTTTTACAAGTGAATAGCTAATGAATTTTCTGCACAGGTTAGATGAGCTTACCTCAGATTGTCTTGAGCAAAGGAGACTAAATGATGCACTTCAGATTGATCTGGCAAAGCAAGAAGAACAAAACGAGACTTTCAAGAAGGTGATTTTTTTTTTTCTTTCTTTTCTTGAACTTATATTCTTAGTTGATAAAAAGATCGTAGTTGAAATGTGTATGTCTGGCTTTTGATAAATGAAAGAAACCTTCCTCATTGCCCTTTTCCATCTGACTTTGAAAAGGACATACTAATGTGAAAGATCATTTCACACTTCAGCCTCTGTTGTTCATATTTTTAGTTCTTATTGTTTTCCTCTTGCTAGTTTCATATGGAAGGCAAAATTTCTCTTTATGTTGAAGTCATTTATTTAGTTAGTGATGCTTTGATTTGGGTTTAGGGCCTACAAGAGTTAAAGCCTGATAAGTGGTGTTTATAGTTATTGAAAATTTCTTGATGATTTTATTCTAGGTACACACCCATATGTATACAGATTGAGTAGTTTATATTAGGAAGATATAAAAATCAAGAATAATCAAGAATCCCTATAATTGCGCCTATCCCTATAATTAATCCTATGTACAATCTTACAGGCTGTATATTTTGTAACACTGCCCCTTAAGCTGGAGCACAAACATTAATTATGCCCAGCTTGTTACAAATATAATTAACCTGAGCCCCATTGAGAGCCTTTGTAAAAACATCTCTAGTTCTCCAGTTTTCATGCCCTGTAGAAATCAAATTTTTCTTTGCCCTTTCATTAACGAAATGACATTCAATCTCAGTATACTTAGTTTGTTCATGAAACACAAAAGTAGAAGCAATATGAAGAGCAGCTTGGTTATCACACCATATCTTTGATGGTATTGAGGTTTTGAAATTAACTTCAGTCAAGAGCTGATATATTCACATTATCTCACACACAAATGTGTCATAGCTCTATATAGAGTTGATATATTCACATTATCTCACACACAAATGTGTCATAGCTCTATATTTTGATTTCATACTAGATCAGGACACTATATTTTGCTTCTTATTTTTCCATGAGATAAAATTTCCTCTAATAAAAACTTAGTAGCCAGTAGTGGATCTTCAGTCAATCTCGGCACTTGCTCAATCTGCATATGAGAAACACTCAATATGAGTATGTCCATGATTTCGATATAGTATTCCTCTGTCCAAGAGCTCACTTTAAGTAATGCAAAATATGTTCTAAAGTTGCCCAATAATGAACTGTTAGGGAAGACATTAATTAACTTACAACATTGACAGATTATGCAATATTAGGTCGAGTTCCTATAGCATAGCTCAAATTTTCAACTAGTCTTCTATATTTCCTAGGATCCTCAAATAAGTCTCAATATTTTATGAGTTGTAGATTAAGAAGCATTGGAGCGCTACATGGCATAGCCCCTAACCTGTCGGTCTCAATAAATAGGTTAAACACATATTTCCTCTGAGATAAGAAGATTCCTTTCTTGCTTTTTGTTATCTCAATTTCCGAGAAATACTTCAACACCCTTAAATCTTTCGTGTGAAATTAACTACGAAGAAATGAATTTAGAGATAAAATTCCATAATATCACTTTCAGTAGTGACAATATCATCCACATACATACTAAGAAGAATGATGCTAGATGCAGATTGTTTATAAAAAACTGAGTGGTCAAATTTGCTCTTATTTATTCCAAACTTTTCTACTGTATGATTAAATTTTCCAAACCCAGCACGAGGACTGTGCTTAAACCCAATAGGGATTTATGAAAATGACAAACTTTCCCATACTTCACTTAATTGATGAACCTAGGTGGTTACTCCATATGAAATTCTTCCTGAAGGTCACCATGTAAGAAAACATTTTTGATATCTACTTGGTGTAAAGGTCAATCATGAGTAGCAACTATAAAAATGAATAAATGAACTGAGGTCAATGTCACGATAGGAGGGAGTGTCAGAATGGTCCTTCCCATAAGTTTGAGCATAACCTTTAGTCACAGGATGGGCTTTAGGTCAAGCCATTGCTGTATCAAAATTGAATTTGCTGGAAACACCCATTTACAGCTGACAACTTTCTTTCCTACATGCAAGTTCACTAAATCTCAAATACCATTAACATCTAAAGCAGTGATCTTTTCTATCATAGTAAGGGAGGCTCCAATGAACTAGAAGAAGACAGGTGATCATAGGAAACAAAAGAGAAAATTGGATAAGTGCACTGATGTTTACCTTTGCAAAGAGCAATTGGCAGATCAAGATCGTTGGTCATGGGATTTGATGTTGAAGAAGTGACAAGTGCTAGACATGTATCAAGTGGGTCTCGTAGGCGAATTGGAAGTTTTGGTGTTGATGGTGGTGGTGTTGGTGGTGAAACAACATTGATCAACTGATATGTGACATTATAAACCAATAGATCATCATTCTCCCCCTTGTTGAAAGAAGTAGAAGAAGTAGGGAAAAAAAAAAAAAAAAAAAAAGAAAGATGTTCCATAAAGGTAACATCAGCTAACGTAAGATACTTGTTAAGCTTAGGACAGTAGCATCAATACCCCTTTTGTAGACGAGAGTAACATAGAAAAACACATTTTAAAGATTTAGGATCCAATTTGTTTACCTGAGGATGAACATTACGAACAAAGTAAGTATTCCAAATATTTGAGGTTCAATGGGAAACAATAGTTTAGTAGGAATGACACTATATGATATCTCACCATGAAGAACAAATGAAGACGTGGTTGATTAGTAAACAGACTGAAAACGGCATCAGCCAAAATTGTTTAGGGACATGTATTTGGAATAGAAGTATTTGGTTGTCTCAAGGAGATGTCTATTTTTCTTTTCAGCCAACCATTCTGAGATGGTGGGTCAACGCAAGAATATTGGTTAAGAATGTCATTCTGAATTATGTAGGTCTAAAAAGAATCAGAAAAATATTTTATGATATTATCACTTCTCAGTGTAAGCAAGGAACATTAAGATGTGTTCTAATTTCAGCATAAAAGGCATGAAAATGTGAAAATAATTCAAAACAATTTGTCATTAAACAAAGCCAAGTTGCATGAGAAAAATCATCAAGAAAAGTAATAAAGTACTTGAATCCAATTGTGGATACATGACATAGACCCCAAACATCGGAATAAACAAACTCAAAAGGAAAATTAGCTCTTTTATTGACTCGAGGGACTGCAGACAGATGATGATATTTTGCAAATTGACATGACTTACAATCTAAGGAAGATACATTATTAAACTGAGGATATAATTTCTTTAATATAGGTAAAGAAGGATGTATCAACTGACAATGTACTTCAAAAGGACTTAAGACACCGTAACATGCAAAGGACTTGGGTACATGGGTATCTAGAATATAGAAACCTCCTGATTTATGTTCCCAATATTCTTTTTCGTCATAAGATTCTGAGAAACACAAGAATCAGGAAAAAATATGATACAACAATTAAGGATACGAGTAAGTTTGTTCATAGACATTAAATTAAAAGAAAATCTTTGTAGATTTAATGCAGAAGAGAAGGAAATTAACACAGTTGGATGAGCAGTGCCAGAGCTAAGAATAGAAGAAGTAGAACCATCCGCTAAAATAACATTAGAAGGTGTTATGACCCACTGTGAGGAAGAGGAAAGAAGACATGTATTTGGTTTACCTGACTCTGCGATAGTGATAGGATGAGATAAATTCTTTAATGTTTCTTGATACTGAGTGAATTTAGCAAATTAATTTGCAGAAATTGTAATAGTCTGCAAAGAGGATGAGTTAGGCATGTAGTAATAGCTGGAACATAAGCTGAGTGAGACTTCTGAGATTTATTTTGCATTTTTTGGCACATATATCTGGTATGACGAGGTTCATGATTTTAATAAAATATAACTCCTTTTGCATTCTTGATTCCAGTTGTCTCGATTACTTGTACCCCTTTCTCTATTACTACTACTATGGTATGACCACCCAGTTTCAAATCCATTATTATGATTGACAAGAGCACTAGGAGCCTAAATAGATGAAGTAATAAAAACACTAGTATTTATGCGAAGCATTCTAGTAAAAATCTCGTGTAGAGAGGAAGCTCAACACTGCAGAGAATATGGGATTTGACAATCTCAAACTAAGAATTAAGAGTAGCCAAAAAACTCATTACTGCCATCTGCTCTAGTTGAGTTTGCTGGACTTTGGCATCAGAACTTTGTTCTTCATAGGTCTTTTTGAAATTCATAAACTAGCTTTGAAGAGACTGATATTGCAATACGGTACAAATCCTTACGAACTTCATAAATACATGAAATGTTCCCTTTTCAGAATATGTAAATTCTAAATATTCCATCAATTCTTTGACATACTTACAATAATTATTCAAACTGACTACCTCATTTTTAATAGTATTC
Organism: Omphalea diandra; assembly: GCA_949677035.1. Lineage (NCBI taxonomy): Eukaryota > Viridiplantae > Streptophyta > Magnoliopsida > Malpighiales > Euphorbiaceae > Omphalea > Omphalea diandra. The sequence goes on along the minus strand of CATIWR010504530.1, from coordinate 15,629 downwards.
TTGATTTGCAGGAATAAGTGGACATTAGTTCTCAGTCACTCTTGATGAGTATTATCTGTTGGTAGATCTTCAATGAGATGATTATTCTTGGAGATACTTTGTAGATAAATCTTAACTATCTTATACCAATCTAGATAATTTAAACTAGTTAACTTATTTTATGTGATTTTGGACATCATAAGAATTGCATCAGTCACAACCAAATTCTTTTGATCGTCAGCCATTGAAACACAACACAAGATCCAAATAACAAGACCAAAGTAGAATCAACACAAACCGAAACTCAACAGTAGCCAAAATAAAAAATAAAACAGAACCAAAAAATTGAGGCAAAAGAATTGTTCCTATTGATGGTGAGTTCTGAGACACGCAGGAGTGCCGAAGAGAGTGGGGCAACACTAGAAAACCTGACCGATGGGGAAGGCAGTGTTTCTTGTGCCTTCATGCACCAACGCATGAAGTAGGTGGCAGAAGCTTTTGGTGGCGCGTGAAGCTCACGCGCTGGGCTTTTGGTGATTGGACTTTAGGGAAGAGCCAATCGACAGGTGGCGCTTTGGCCTTTGATGGCTGTGAGAACAGGTGCTCACTCGAAAAGGATGACCCAAAGAAACATACGAACACTACTCAGTAGGGCCCAAACAAAAAAAAAAAACTTTTTAGAATTTTTTCAAAATTTTCACAGCTTTGATACCATGAAAACTGAGAGAGAAAAGTAATTTCTTGATGATTTTATTCACACGCACACACACACACACATATATATACACACACATATATACCTAATGTATGTGTATATATACAGTTCATATTAGGAAGGTATACAGGTTGTATATACAGGTTGTGTATATGTAGTTTATATATACAGGTTAAGTAGTTTATATTAGGAAGGTATACAAATCAAGAATAATCAAGAATCCCTATAATTACGCCTATCCCTATTATTAAGCCTACAGGCTGTATATTCTGTAACAGTTATAAAGTGACTGTTCGAAAATGGGAGGAGAATCCATTAGTATAACTATGTTTACATAGATTTAGGCCATTTGGACTTTTTTTTTCCCTTTCTTTTTTCTGTATCTATTATCTTTGTTGCTGACTAATATGATTCTTTTGACATCAAACGCAGAACCTGTACATTCACAGTTTAGAATTGATCTTCAAGTTTTAATGGCTACTTCAAGATTCCCTCCTTTTCTTTTCTGTCAATTTACTTTTTCCACAATTGCAGGTTGTCAACAAATTTTATGGGATCAGGCAACATACTCTTGAAGGATTTGAAGATACAAGTTGGAATGATAAATGCACATGGCTGCTACAGGACTTGACAGAAATGTGGAGTTATAATGATACTTCTACTTCTGAATACATTGTAACTTTTCAGTACCTATTTCTTTGTTTTTTTTCTTTGTTCCTTTAATATCCATGTAGTAGCATCACTACTTAATAATCATTTGATGCATAGGATTGCCTAGGATTGCAAAAAAATTGAGCTTGGGCAAGATTAGGTTTGGTGGATGTACAAGGAGCTTTGCATCTGGACTCAAGCTTGGCTTATTTGTTTTCAGAAATGAGTCGAGTGCCTCTCTTCAAGTAGAAATAGAGCCAAAATGTTTCTCAATAGACTTAAGTAAATGTATTAAATAGCTAATTTGTTATTTTATATTTTTGGTTTTATTTGTTAAAATTTTTTTCTTTTGAAATTTACGGGTAAAGTCTATTTTGCAGATTCAATAAAACTTACGTACACAATAAAATAAATATTTAAAATATAAATGATGTTTATGAGATATTTTATTTATTTGCTATTTTTCTCTTGAAAATAGATCATAAAAATATTTAATAAAAATTACAAAAATGATTCATAAAAGAATGGTTAATACTAATATTGATAAAATGGGAACTAAGGTGAAACTAGAAAAACAAAAAAAATCCCAATGGACTTAGTTAAGGGAGGATTAGAAATGTTGGTCCTTTTATTTAGAAGTTTAAGTCAAGACACTTCCGAAAGCTTGATTATTTTTGTAATTGTAATCATTATCATATATAGATTTTTTTAATGTTTAGTGTTGACCTTGTTTTTTGAGACTAATATGAGTTTTTTCATTAAGAATTTTAGTCATAATCAAGGGAATATCCTATATTAATCAATTCTTCAATTATGGGGATAATTTTGAAAAGTAAAAAAATTTTGAGTACTTAAATTTACATTCTGAAAGTTTGGGAACTGTTATTGGACTAGGACCTCATCATGGAAACTAATTTGAACTTCTCTGTAAATTTATTTACAAGCTAGCTTATGAGCTGACAAAAAAAGTCAGCTCACTAGCTAAATGGCTGATTTTTGCCTAGCTCCAAGTCCGCTTATTTAAGCCTTGAAAATGACCTTGATTCATTAATTTTAATGAATGAGCTCAAGCTAAAAATTTTTGAGTTGACCAAATAGCTCGTCAGTGGTTGGCTCATTTGCAGCCATAAGAATTGTTTTTGTTGCTGTTTAGAAACCTGTGTATCTTGGATATTTGTTCCACTTTTAGTAGCTTGCTTTGTCCCTATTTCATGCACTTTTGCTACACCAATTTGTAGTTCAAATTATTGTTTTCTTATTCTGTTTATGTGATGTTTTAAAATATGACTCACCGATGTATATAAGTGGAAGTTTATTTTATGTTCTTATACTGTCTGTGGATTGTGGCATTGAATTGGACACTGTCCTTCAGCATTAGTTTCTAATGGATTTGGTAACACATTTTAAAATTTTGCTCCTCTATATTTGAATTTTTCATTTATGCGTATTATTTTCTTTTAGTTTTTTTTTTCTTTGTGCAACTTGAATAACTTTATCATCAGACAGAGTGCATTAGAAGGGGAACTGGAGAGAGCAAGGAAATCTGTGGACAATCTTCAAAGTAAACTATGGGTGGTATGAATTTCTCTGTTTTGAGTTCTGTTTTATCTGACTTACAAATGGAATATTCATTTCTTATTTGTTTAGTATGGATCTTGTTGAGGGGTATAGGGCCTGGAAATAGAAAATCACTTAAAGAAGAAAGTTGGTGAAATGGAAAAGAAGCAGGTGGTTTGGTTATACTTATTTAGATTTTATTTTTAAATTTGATCCTTTGATCTCTCTGCTAATTTCTGAACTTATTATGAACAGATTCATTTGGACAAAGTGATAATGAATGGCATAGCAGGGTTACGCCATTACCATTCTCAGCATAGAGTTCACATCATGGATTTACTGAATGAGGGGAAATTACATATCAAATCTGTTCTGAATGTTCTAGAAGAAAAGATTGGACAAATTGATATGATCAGGGAGCATAAATTGGAACTTTCTCAGAGAGCAGTGGACCTGAATGAAAATGAATTTCATGATGTGTACATCAGTAATGATACTGAACCAGCTTTCGTATCTGAGGTTAGATAACTGCAAGCTTAGCCTCTTGTCTACTTTGTCTCTATTGTGCACTGTGTTATAGTAACGTTTTGCATGACCCATGTGTATATATTAATTTCTTAAACTAGATATCAAGGGATAACAGTAGACTTGCAATAAGAAACTATTAGGTTCTTTAATATGCATGGGCACTTTATTTAGAAGTTTTAACAGGCTTGATGAAGTGATGGGCACTTTAGTCGATATAAGGACGAATGAGCTACATGATCATTTATCTCCATGTTAGACCTCTAGATTCTGTAACAAATCTGGTTATGGAGGCATAATCCTGTTCAAGAACTGCCTTGTGCTGCAGGATGTGGTCTTAGTAAAATCTTAATTGAACTCTGTTAATCATTGAGATAAGTATAGAACTTTGCCATAGGGAGGAGGTAAAAAACGGAAACTGAATTTGGTATGAGATCCCTTTTTAAATGATGATATGGGGAAGAACAGACATGTTAAATAACTAATTGATGCCTGGAATTCTGTTATCTTTTTTGTCTTTTAGCTTTAAGCTTAGGGCACTCATGATCTTGTAATACTGGTGATATGAAACTTCTCAGAATACTATGAATGATATAGATAATTTGGAAATTTCTAGTTTTCTTTAGTGAAAGTTCTATTCCTAGTCAAGGAGTATTGATACTCAGATCTTTTCAAGATGTTGGATAATTTGTATGGATGATTGACTGATTGGTCCTCACGTGACCCAGCATAAAGGAAACTATTTGCCTACGAGTCCTCTGGTTTAGCTAAGACAATAACCAGGATACTGAACACGTAAAAGAAATTTATAGATATTGTGTGAAAGAGTAGAATTCTTGTAGTTCAAATTGACGTTAGCTATTTATTTAGATTCTCCTTCCTTTCCATAAGTCATTTTTGTTTGTGCTTGTGAAGCAATTCAAGAGCCAGTACTTTCAGTAACATACTTTCAGTTGAATAATAAGCTATGATATTCTTGTTCTGTTGGCCCTTGTATTAGCAAATTATTTTAGATTTACAGGTAATTTATGTTTGTTCTTAATTTCAGGAAATTAAACATGATTCATTGGATACACTCGCTGACAAAGAAGACATTACCTCTGAAGCCCTTGCACAGGCATTGCAAGAGAAGGTTCTTCATGTTGACATATGTCCCAGAATTTCAATTTATTTCTTTATTCTTCATGTGTATCTTTTCAGTTGAATGTATGCAACTATTTGAAGTAAGTTTACTTGTTTTTTACTCAATTGGATTCTTTGACAGGTTGCAGCTTTGTTGCTTTTATCGCAGCAAGAAGAAAGACATTTACTGGAGAGAAATGTCAATGCAGCTCTTCAGAGAAAAACAGAGGAGCTTCAGAGAAACTTATTGCAAGTAATTCCTTTAGTCTTATTGCTTGCACTTCTGTGCTGAAAGGATGTTGCCTTTTTGTTATTTGACAGTTACATGTTAATATATCTCTTGGCAATAGATTTATAATTTTGTTGTATGGACTTGGGCAGCTACATACTGCAACTATAAGAAATATATTACTAGACGAGATCTTGCAATAGCTCAATGCTGTGTCACATCTGTAATGATTATATGTTGAAATTTATAAAGTAAATGACGTTATCCTGTCATGTATTCAAAATTGGTCCCGGTCATACGGTCTTAAATAATGTATTCATGTTAATACTTTACCATGGCAATTCTTGTTTGATGTATTGCTTTTTAATCTGTTCAGATTCTTCTTGCTGGCTTTATTCTAAATCTGTTGTTTTTAATCTGTATTGCTAGCTTTGAGGAATCTGAAAACTGAAAATAAAAATGCTTAAACAAAATCATTTTTCAAACTTCTTGGCGGTCAATGGAAGTCATTGCAATTTGTTTCACCAAGAAGCTTTGGTTAATTTGATTTTCTTGATTGTTAAAATGTTAAGCTTCTTTAAGAAATCATATAATTGCTAATAGTAATACAGAGCACACAATCTTTGACACTAGCACTTTTTCTATTTGCTAACATCAACATGGATCCACGCGAAATAATGTCAGGGATCATAACAATTGCAACATAATGTTTCTCTTTTTAATGGTAAAACAAATTAGATAATGGGATGTAAGGATTTAGGTGACTTCACTCATTTTTATTTGTTTAATGCAGAGTGGTTATTATTAAGTTCAAAATGACAGTAAACGCCAAGTAATATATTTCTTCCTGGAATTTTTTCCTTACTATTGCACATTCCATGACATTTAATAAACTTAAATCTTGTATAAGAGATGAAATCTCTTTGGGATGTGTTGCTATGAACTTTTCTCTCGTCAGTGGATAAGAATACGTTCCAATATGAGGTTTGATGTGCCTCCATTGACGTGAACTTTTATCATGCTTCTTTGAAAGTCATATTGCTTGTTTCTTCTCAGTAACAATAAGGTTGTTGGTTGACATTTTATTTTGTTTTTCTATTTTACAAAAACAGGAGTATTTTTGGGTTTGATTTATTGATGAGCTGTTCATATGTTGTTATATTTTAGGTTACCAACGAAAAGGTTAGAGTGCTCATGGAGTTGGCACAGTTAAGGCAGGAATATCAGCAACTACAGGAGTATGACTTCTTTTTTCTTTAAGTAATGGCATTATTGCGTAAGCATCATACAGTAGATGTTTCTGCTTCTGCAACTGCTTTTGTTTTCTGATGGCAAATTTCTTTGCTGGAGCTCATGTTTTCAGTAACTTTGATAACAAACCTTGATTATTCTTAATACAAAACTGAAACTACTCAAACAAATTTGCGTTTATTCACTATATAGTTATTTAATCATAATACAAGCTTTTTGTTTCTTCTAAGAAAAATAATTTTGTTAATAAAAAAAGAAGTCAAACATGGAGGATAAGACATTGCTAACCTTTCTAACTCCTAAAAAAAGGTGGGCATCCTCCAATCAAGCTGAGTACACCTAAGAAAACATTCATGTGGTAGCTCCTGATGTACAGCCTGTAGAACCAGGGAAACTAACTTATGCTACAGCATATTGAAAAAGAAGACATTTTTTTATAATTGTGTATTCCTTTTATCCAAATAATCCATAGAAAAAAATTAATTGATTAATTAATTAATTAAAATAAGAATAATTCTTGAGAACTGAGACTATGTTTAGTTATAGAAAATAGTTTTCAGTTTTCCTTTTTGCAGTGTTACTATCCATTTCCATGTCTAGCTTTTTTTTCTTGCTGGAGAGTTGAAAACAATTACAAAAATGCATTCAAAACATTTTTCTAGTAAATACGATACAAAAAAGGATGAACTTAAAAATTTTATAAAAATAAAGCATTACAAAACATGTAAAATATTATGGTAAATGATTTAAAAATACACTGATAAATTAGCCTCAACTGTTGGGAGTTCAGTGTCTCACCTTATACTTCGTCACACGTTTAGTTTACAGACCCACTGGACCAGAAGCTTCTCAAGCCCTCAGGAAGACAAGGCACTCAAGTAAGGAAGATGGGCTGTGCACAGACTAAGCTATTGATCCGGTGGCGTCAATCAAAATCTAATTTTTTCTGTATAGAATTCACAATCATCAACTTTTCTTGGCTTACCCTTCAATTGATAGTCAGATTTGAAAGAACTTTACACTTGTCATAGGTGAAGCAGGGTTTTAAAAATCTTTCAATACGTATATCGTAATTTCTCAAAACTGAACATCTTCCCCAATTTAGACTTCAGATCACTTAATTCTGTAGTGTATCAAGACTCAATTATACCCATATAATTCACAAACAGGCTAGAAAATTAACCATTTTGGTTTTCAAGATTATTGAGTTTAGCTATAGCTTAGAGCCAGAGTAAAAACCTTCTGGCTGGAAATTACTTTCTCTTTAATTGTTCTCTGATGCTACTTATGAAACTTCTCAAAATGCATTTGGCCACATTTGCATTTCCGTATCTAGTTTGAGTTGTTAAGTACCTAAAAGTAACAGTCAATCTTTTTTTTTTTTTTGTCATCTCTGCTGCTTATAAAAACATAGATTTCTAGGGTTGATTTTCTGTCTTTCTTGTGACACAATGCATACAAGGCTAGCAACTATGATATCATTATCCAGCCAAGTTAATATGTCTAAAAAGAGCTGAAAAATGGAAATGTTCTTTTTTCTTTTTGTAGGGTAGGAGGGAGAGAAGAAAGGTGGGGAGTGGGGGGTAGGAATAGCAATGAAGTGGGGCAAGGTGGCTGGTTTTGCTATTCTGATTTTTCTTTGTTAGGAAATTTAGCTGGGGAAAAAGTTTGAGAAATGTCACCTTACTATCATTACATGTTATTTGCATTGGAAAAAAAAATGCTGAGTCGTAAATAGTGTACCGTTAAAAGAAACAAGTGCTTGCATATTCATATTACTCAAAATTCTTATACTAAAATTTAATATTTAATTCAGGACGAAATTGGGCCAGGAGGCAGATTTTTTTTGGATTTGGGGAGGGGTTAATTTTCTAATTCTAGTGAGATGGAAGGAAGCAGGATAGTTGGCGGGGGTGGATGGGACGGGAGGCTTCATGTAATGGTCTTAGCATATTGTGCTAAATATTATTTTAAATGAATCCATGATATAAATTTCTATGTGCTTGCCAGATCGTACTTGATTTTACTTGTGAATTGTGATGATTTCAGCTAATTGCAAGTATGCCTCCACAATTATGCAGGAAAATAAGTCAAGGGGTACATGGAAATTCATTAGCTGACAATGGGGAGAGAAGGCTTCTTATTCATGAAAATGATGGAAAGTTAAGAAACCTGCTGAAAAAGACATATTTGAGACGTTGGATTGGTACAGTAGATTTGGGTGGAAAAGAGGAGGTATCTCACCTAAATAATGAAGGTAATTTCTCCAGCAGAAGGTCCAATAGCATAGATTTTGCCAGGTTAGTAAAAATAACCCGAACTGGATGATGCTAGACACTAGAATGTTTCTGCTCCTTTTATTTGTATGCTGACATTACGTTGAAAGATCTTCAGATCCTAATGAAATTATTTTTTGTTCTTCTCAGGATGAAAATTGAAAATGCCACCCTCAAGGAAAGCATGGAGAGTATGGAGTATCTGACTTCTTCAATTCATAGACTTCGTCTTGCACTCCTAAAGGTTATATTTTATGCAACCATATGTATAAAATCATCTGTCCATGCATAGATGCATCTACCCAATATGGCTTAGAATGGTGAAGTAGCTGGAAGTTTTTGGTACTTAGTTGTCATGCACTAAAAAAAAGTCCCAATAAGTAGGGTGAAGGGGTGACAACGTGATAATACTGCATTTCTTGTTTTTTACAGTGGAAGTTTTTTGGGCAAATTCAGATAAAAGGGGCCTAAAAACTTTCCTTCTAGCAATATTTTTAAAATTGGACCTGAGTTCATACTGGTTTCCAGTTCAAATGACAGGTTCAATAATTTTTAAAAAATAAGAAACATTTTCAGAACTAATTAACCTACCCCTATGGTAAGCATATTAAATATGCAGCATTCAGTGCTGGGTATTTGCCATATTTGTTTAGGTATTGAGTGCCAGATAAAAAACAATTATTTTAAGGGAAAAATTCAAAAAAGAAAAAATAATTTCAATAGAGAACAAGATAGCATAGAGTGAGCTGGATAGACTTCTTGAGCCCAAAATTTCAAGCCCCAACTTCGTGGGATTCAATGGAAACAAGAAAGGAAACAGGGCATCCAAATGGAAATCAAGTTACTACCAAACAGTTTTCTTTCTAGAGAAGAAATATATTCTCTGGAGATATCAATAGCTGAAGAAAATGGAGAGAAAATGACGAAACACCAACAGGAAAAACAATCATAGGAGGAATTTCACCAGTGGAGAAAATGAGAAAATCATAAAGCAAAGATTAGATGCAACCAATTTAAAAGAGACACAAACTTGGCTTTTTTATTAGATAGGAACAATGAAAAGAAATTGGATCTGTGGAGTCTGAGTTCTGAGAGGAGATGAAAGTGCACATAATCATCAAAGGATTATTAGGGTATTGAGCTTGAGGGATATGGGTTTGGTATCATAGACTCAAAAGGCAGGAGATTTAGACAGGGGAACAGAGATCCATTTGGAAGCTAGGTGGTTGTTTACGCTTTTCCTTTCGAGTTTTTAATGCAAAAAACTACGTGGGTTTTAAGAACACCATTTAAGTGGCTTTCTGGTCAGTTTTGACTGGTTCTTTTTGGCTCAGAAATTGATGTTAAACCATACTGGATAGCAGGCGGGTCCTCAGTTAACTGGTCAACTGGTTGGTCTAGCATGGTCTTGAAAACACTGCTTTTTAGTTTGAAATTAATAGTTATGTTGCTGATGTAAGGCATTTTATAGGTCAAAGAGTCGGTCGCTTGTGAAAGTGAAGTCATTGGCATGCCAGAAGGCCTTGAAGATATCATTTTTGAAGCTAAACTTTTGAAGACTGCGCTCAGCAGCTCCTTACCTGTTAGTTGGTCAGCTGAGGCAGATGGTTCATCAATTAGTGAAAGTGCTCAAAATGAGGTAGGTGATTTTCATGGGGACTCCAGCAATGAGAAGGTGGATTCTGTTTCTGCTGCAGGATTTGAGATGGTGGAGCTCCTGATACTTGCAGCTCAGATCCTAGAAGACCATTCAACCAAGAAAGGTACCCAAGACGGAAGCTAATTTACTAGTCTGCTTCGTCTTGTTTCCATGTGTTACATCTGATGTCAAGCATGGAGCCCTTTTATTTTGTATGGATTGGTGGTTTGTTAAATTGACTCAAGGAAGGTGCTAAAAATGTAAATTATCTTTGATCGAAGTTAAATTGGTCAGCATGGGATAAGAACATCTAGCTTTTTGTGCATTATAGTGGGTACAAAATGAAATGCAGTATGTTACAATTTTACACTACAGAACTCCTGTATAATTGTATCTGGGGTTGGGGGATATGATTTTGGAGTTCAGTTCTTGTACATATGTATGGTTAAGACGCTTGCATAATGTACAGATATAAGAACTTGAATGACAAGTTAATGAGATCTTTTTGGTGTTAATTTAGCGTTGGCCTATGCGTTTATCAGAACTTGCACTCTAATCTACTGTATATTTATGCTCTGTGCATAATGGAAAAATGCCTTTAGCATGAACAATTGATTCTAATGCCTTATGGTGTCTCATTTCATGCTTTATTCTAGAGCTAAATGATTTATCTTGCGCAAATGCTGTTTTCAATATGAAAAAAGCCTAGCTGGCTTGCAATCATTACCTTTCTTGGCCAAAACTGTCAATTAGGTGTAGTCGTCATGATTTAACGTTAGGATCAGTAGTCATACCATGGAAGGATTCAGAGGGTTTCAACCAGTGGAGCTCAAGATTGAACTCTGATGACTGAATCAATAGAGAAATAAAGGAAGAAAAGAAGAGTAGAGCAGAAAAGAATGGCAAAAGAAGAAGTAAAAGAAGAGAAAAATAGGAAGAGAGAGACAAAGAAATTAGAGAGAGAACGAAATTGTAATTTTTGTAATGCAATTGCCCTTTTTTGGACTTGATACAAACGTTTTATCTTGCTATTCTGCTACAAATCAATTGCCGTACTTCTCTCTCTATTCTGTAACGATTAGTTGACGGCTACTCTCTTAAGTTTATTCTTCTAACGGCTAACAGTAAAACTAACAGCAAATTAACAATAATTAATCACGGGCCCTATACTACTAACAAATTGATTCTACACTCCACTGCTCTCATGATCATCAATCAATATGCATTTATCAACTCTTCCTTTCGGCGCCTTTATCTTTATTGGTTGAGCTGCCATTCCTTGCACTTTCTTCAATCTCATTGCCTAACTTGTCAATCTCTAATGCTGACTTCGTCATAACAATACCCTCCCCATCAACTGAATCCTTGTCCTCAAGGATTAATTCTGGAAATTGCCATTGGAGGACTGACAAATCTGACCATGTAGCTTCATCTGGTTAAAAACCAACTCACTGTTCTAAAACTTGCTTAATGGAGTTGCCATTTTTATTTACCATTCTGCGTTGTGAGAGAGCAAGAAATTGGATAAGTAATTCTCCACTCATACCAACCTTAAGATGAAGTAAAATGTGATATTCTCTCTAAGATCAAAGGTGAATCTAAACATAAAGAAGGATGGTATATAGACTCTGGTTTCTCATACCATATTTTGTCTTAACGAAGATTGGTTTTTCACTTCTAATGGAATTGTGTTGATAAGCAATAATGCTCCTTGCAAGATTGTTGGAATTGGTACAATTAAAATGAAAATGCACGACTGTATGTTAGAAAATTGAAAAAAGTGTGATATTTTCCAGAAATAAACAAAAATCTTATCACTTTAGGCATTTTAGAAATTATGGGTCACAAATTTATTAGTAAAAATAATTTTATGAAGGTTATGAAAGGCACTTTTGTTGCAATAAAGGCTTAGCGAATTGGTACAATATATATGCTTTTAAGTTCTCGTATAACAGCAGGCAAGTTCAAGCATTGCTTGGACATGGTCGTTATCATACTTGAGTTGTGCCCTTAGGGCTAATGGAGAAAATAAAGTAAATTCACGATTTTTTGAGCAATTGAAGATAAAGAAAATTCAAGTGAAAGAAAAGATTTGTAATATCATGCCTTAAATTTTTATGATGGAGCCCACAATCTTTTTTTTTTTTTTTTCCTTCAACCAAGATAAATTTATTTTGCTAAACAACTATTATATCACGTGATCACTTACATCAGCTAGCCAATAAGAATTCTCTCTCTATAGATGTGTATTTGTTTTAATGATTAACTTTATTATAGTTTTGTGTTTTTCAATTTATTAGTGGATTTTTTTTTTCTGTGGTCCGTGGACATAACCTTAAATTGAACCACATAATTTTCTATTTCTTTATTTTCTTCTATTTATGGTTAAATTTATTAAATTCAAATAATTTTAATTTTATTCTAACAATCATCACAAAAAAAAAAAAAAATTTTTTTTTGTTTTCATCCTCTATATGATGTTATTTCCTAAAATTTAATTATTATACTACAGTGACACGGAAGGTTTATTGAATATTTAATTTGTTTATATAATCATAATAAGACATTAACCTACATGTTACATAGGTATTTATCTGATAATTTTAATTTGAATTTATTTATAAAATTTTAAATTAATTTTTCTTTTTATTAATTTTAAATTATTTTTTATTAAATTTTCATAATATAAATTAATCAATATAATTTTATCAGTTAATAATAATAATAATAATAATAATAATAATATAATTTTTAACGAAACTCTAATACTTTTTAATTTTATTCTATTGAAATATAATGTATTTTCATAAAATTTAATTTTAAATGTAAAAATATATTTTTAGAAGATTTAAATTATGTATATATAAGATTTTTATATTCACGTATATGTTAAAAATAATGAAAGAGAATTTAAATAGTTTTTTTTCTCATTTAAAAACTAAATGCATAATGAATCAAGTATACTAAACTCGACTCCAGTATCACTGACTCTAACAGATAGCATTAAGAAGTCTTCTTACTGTTAGTAATTGAAACAAACAAGAAGTTTTATGATTGTAGGCTGAATTCGAAGGCTTACCATTGAGCTATCATCTTGAATGGTAACTTAAACAAACACCAAGGATTTATCCGTATATCTTTGCTAGAGCAGTGCAGAAACTATAAGGAAAAAAGTGAAAATATCACTTCAACCAACAAGACATTATTCACGTAGATTGATAATTAGCTCAGATTCACAAAACTAAAAGTATTTTCATATAAAAAGTATGGAAAATGCTATACAACCCTCCAATTTTGTATCCTTTGTTAACCCATCTTGTAGTAAAATTATTTAAATAGCCTTTTCTTTTCCTTTTTTTTGTACCATTATCCAAAAACTATTGTCAAATAATAAGTGCTACCTAGGCAAGTTAACTACGTAGGTGAATTAACAGAAGATACAAAATTAAAGAGCTGTGCAGCATAACAGTGAGTATTTTCATATCTTTATCAAATGTTTAATGGAAACCTTTGTATCTCATTCAATCTCACATCATAAACACCCCAACAAGACATTATAGTACTGTCCACAAATCATTTCCATAGAACATCATGATTGCAATATAAAACATATAGAGTGCGCGAGGACATGCATAAAGAGAGCAACAAATATAGACAAGAAGCTGCTTTAATTCATTATGACTATGACTCAGCAGCAAGTTCCATGGCTTTGATTTTCTAGGTAATCGGTTCACGCTCAGTCTCGAGCTGACTGTAGTTTCCTTTCTCCTTGAAAAGTTGGATGTGATGATGCTTGCAGTAGAGTTTTCCCTCATGTGCAATGTAGCTAGATGGACCTATAGTACAACCTCCACGAGTGCACTTAAAACAGCTCCTATGGTATGGAGTTCCATTTACAGTAACCTTCAAGAACATATAAATAGACAATTTTTCAACCTTCAAAGGAACATATTTAGTAAATTTGCTATCACTAATCAAATTGTGGTTTTGATGTCACTGTGCTAGTAATTTAGTGATTGAATGTTTATCTTATAATGCAGGATGTCAGAGATTTAAACTTCTGACAGTCTCTTTTTTTTTTTTTTTAAGAAGGCGAAATAAGAATACGACTTTTAATATCCAGAAAACCATTTCCAATCTCATTTTACTGCACAAAACATGTAGTAATATATATAAATATTGTCCTTTACATACCCTCTCAATAGGGTAAACAGTCTTAGTGCAACCCACACATTTTTCTTTGGTGCCTGCAAACAAATTTGACACTTTGCTTGCATTCTGTGGGACACAAAATTTCAGTTCAAGTTAGTAATAAGCAATTGAATAAATTTATATGAACTAAAATAAAATTTTGATTACTTGCATAGCAAGAATATTATGTATTATTTCCAATTAATGTTTTGAGGAGATTAATTACCTCATTATCGATAGACTTTTCTGGTTTTGCGATTTTGGGTGTTCCTGAAAGAATTTTAGATGTATTATAAGAAAGAAAATTGATTATTAATAGGAACAATGAACAAGTGTGATAAAAGTTTGATGATGGGATTGTGGCTTTTTTTTTTAAAAAAAAAAAAACACCTTCAAAACTCTTGTCCAGACTGCCTGTTCTCTTGAAGATTTGGTCATAGTGAGGCCTGCAGTACAAAACTCCTTCAAAGGAACAGAAGTTGCTTAGCTGCAAAAGTGAACAAAACATATATTAATTAACAGCGAAATTAAAGGAAATTGGTGACAATATGTACTAAGCTATCAAACTTATGTTTTTCTTTGATAATGGTGAGGGTTACAAATAGGGATTGATCACTAAATTACTAATGCAACGGCATAAGTAATGAAACTTTGTTGATAATGGCTACAACCGATAAAACATTATAATTATAATTAAAGTATTATTTTTATCTACCTTTGAAATATGGGTATATGGTTCTATTTTAAATTGAGGAAAAAAAAAATGGAACATGGAAAATGGTTATTAAACAAAGAAACAAAATTGAAAAATGCTTCCCTGAGATCCTATTCTTGGGATCAAGAGGTTGAGAGATGTTTAATATATCTAACAAAATTAAAGAAGAATCCTAGAAAAGTATAAAGAAACTTTAGAAAAAATTTTATATATAATACATATTTCAAGAAATAAAAAGATGGATACATTATAGATACATATATAGTAGTAAGGTATTAATTATTACCTTAAGGGTACCCTTGCAATGGTGACATCTAAAGCAATACTTATGATAAATCCTATTATCAGCAGTTAACTTATCAACAAGATACAGAGTCTTTTGACATGCCATACATTTTTGTTGAGTTCCTCCAAAGGTGGCCATTAATTGTTTTCTCTCTTTAGAATGCACTGCCCATTTGCCTCTTGCAGTGACTCTCCTCTTCTAGCACTACTCTCTTTATTAAAGATGTACAAAGTTATGGGTGGCAGTGAATTGCGGATTACTTGAAAGAGTAAATGATTGATGGAGATTGGTCTGCCAACTTAGTTATCATTTTGTCCGATTATAAAGCAATTCCATTCCACTTCTCCTTTTTTGTAATTATCTAAGTATGATATTCTCGGCTTAGCTTATTCTTTATCTTTTATTAATATGATAGGATAATTATATTTAAAAAAAAAAATGATAGGATAACTATTCTTGGATGGTTTGAACAAGTATCATATATATATATATA
>CATIWR010504483.1:0-35801 GCA_949677035.1 Omphalea diandra | reverse complement strand
AAAAAAAACTATCAAACACATTTAAAATGTTAAGAGCATTGAAAAAAATATATTATCAAACAATATTAAAAAAATAAGTGTTAAATGTTTTACTCTAATTGTTTATATGGTTATCAAACATCCATAAGAAAACTTTTTGTTGGGTTGTGATTATAAAAAGCGTCAATTCAAGGGGTTTTCGTTTTGTTTTTTTGCAGTATATTACACGCTAATCCATTGACATGGTCTACTTAATTTTTTTATTGTATCTTTGAAGAACATTTCCAAAACTTGAAAATATGGTAACTGAAATTAAACAACCATGGAAATATTGCGTCTCTGCAATAGTTCAAATGAAGATTATTTTAGGCTTATTTATTAGATTGAAGTTGAATACGCTATGGTTAATGCAGGAGGAAGAAACTTAGCCAAACAATTTTCATTTCTAAGAAAACTACTAAACTTTTAAGAGAAGTTAAGTAGCACAAGCGGGGATGAAAATTTCTGGAAAAATTGATGAATCGAATTCAATCGATATTGTTGAATTGGTCTGACTTTTTCTTTTTTTTTTTTTTTATAATTAATATGATTATAATTTAAAATTTTTATTTTTCTGTTTGATTTTTAGATTAAAAACTGAATAAACAGAAAATCAAGTATACTAAAAAACAAATTATATTATAAAAATGTAAATTAAATTGATTCAAAATATATATGGTTTTGATCCAACCAAACTAAATTAAACTAACATTTTATGAATTCAATTTAATTTAATTTATGAGATGAATAACTTCAAATTATTTGACTCTTTAAAAATTTTTAGCTTAATTCAATATACAATAATGAAATTTAATTAATTTGATTCGATTTAAATATATTTAATATTAATTGAATCAATGTATATCTAACAGAAATTGTATCTATTAATTAGTTACAAAGAGGAAAGCTAAAATTTATACTGGCATTATAGTATAGAAAAAATTGCCTATATTTCATGTATATGCTCAGCTAATAGAAAAAAATATGCATGTTAAGGTTTCATTTATTTTATGAAATATTTTTCACATTTTCCTATATTTGATATATTCAGGAAAATTGATCAATGAAAAATATTTTATCATTAAAAAGAAAATTAAGTCATTTTTTAGAAAAATAATTTTTCATTTTGAAAATGAGAAGTTATTTTTGAATTTTGACAAACTCATTCAAATGAAAAATAAAATCATATAAACACATGTATTTATTATCATTGGTTATCATTAACTATCGACATCTATCACTTATTATTGTCAATCGACAATAGTAGCCAATAATAATGAGACCCATAAAAATTTTATTTTTAATGTATTTTTTATATTAAATAATAATAATATAGATATAAAATATTTATTATCTAAATTTTATTATAATTTTATCAATTAAAAGAAATTTGATATTTTTTGTAATGTGTTCCAAACACCATAAAATATATTACTCAAAAATATTTTTTTAGAAAATATTTTTTTTCAAACAAATTATTTTTCATGAAACAAATGGAGTCTAAACAAGAGTGTATATATCTTTCCACTTTAAAAAAATATATATGTATCTTTCCGCTTAAAAAAAATATAATAGTAATAAATCTTTTAAACATATATGAGTGCTTATTTTATTTGTCACTAAATTATTATTTTATCTATATAGACCTAAGTCCTTTTTAGCCAATTGTAATGTTATAAATTTCTCCGATTGAAACTTAAGTGGAACCCTTTTTTATGTGCTAAATATATTTGTAGATCTTTTTCAAACCAATAACTAATGTTCTTAAAAACATATAGTGTTTAGAATTTGAATTTTTAATCTTTAAGTGAAGCAATATATAGGTCATATTTGATTGGGAGCTTTTTCAATTCATGGGTTTTAAGATTTAAAATCATGAATTTTATAAGATGAAATATATGAATTTGTAAATATCATTTGTTTTGTATGTATGATATACCTAAGAATTTGAAGGGTATTTTATAATAAAAAGAACAAATAAGAGTGTGTTTGACATTGTTTTGTATAAATTTGATTTTGTTTGTTTATGAAAATAATTTAATTACATTGTTTATCTAATTCAATAATTTTGATAAAATATCTAAATATAATTTATTTTATAAGTAGATTTTTACTCATAACTCATATTATATTTTTTCTTTTAATTTTTGGTGGAAAATCACTTATTGACAATAATAATACCAAACTCACCCTATATATTAACTCATTTTATGAGAGATTTTAAAATTCATCATTTTAAAGAGTATGATAAATAATGAAATTCATATAATTTGTAAAATTTGATTATTAATTATAATCATGGAAAATAGAAATATTTTTTGCTCATCTAAATTATGGGTTTAGCACAATCCATTGGAGGCCATACAAACTTAAAGATGAAACTGTTGTAAAACTACATCAAGTTAATTATTACTAGCTACCCTATAATTATGTTTACTATTGTTACTTACACTATACATTATTAGATCATCTTACAATTGATCTTCAAATTATGCTTGCTTTCAAAGGCGTTTACTATATGCAAACCCCCAAGAAGTTAGGCAGCAGTGATTTTGATTATTATAATTAATATCATTATCAAGACTCAGCCTAAAGCAAAGCAAAAGCATCCTTGAATTGGTATTTAGGTTAGAATTGGACCTAGTTAATTTTAGTATTTCATAATCGAATCAGACTCATCGATCAAATCAATAATTTGATTAATAATCCGATTTAGTTAATTAGCTGGCATTATGACAAAAAGGGCTTTTGCAGGGTTAAATCGGGCTATAGGTCGGAGGTTAATAGAGAGCTTGGCACTGCTGATGGGATGGTCAATATGAAGTGGACTCAGATTTGGGGTTAGCATATACCTCCAAAGGTCAAGATGTTTATGTGGAGGTTTTATTCCTTCGAGGGACCGGTTGTTTGCCAGGGGAGTGCCAGTTGATAATTCTTGTGTGTTGTGTGGTGAGTTTGGGGAACATAGGTTGCACGTTTTTCTGGATTGTGAGTTTGCTGTTCAGTGTTGGAATGCCGTTAGGATTGATCCTATTGCCGTTCATCTTGATGATTTTGTGGCGCGGCTTGAATGCATGCACGACTCGGGCGATAACGAGATGAAGGAGAAGATGTGCATGGTGTTATTGATGCTGCTATTCAAGCTGGTAATGGGTCGATTGGTTTGGGTATGGTAGTTAGTGGGTGATTATTTTGGGCAAGTGAACTGCTGTGGAGTGAACCATGTTCTAGGTGGTGGCAAGCCAAGTTGGCCGAGGCGTTCTGTTTGAGGGAGGCTCTCAGCTGGATTAAAGAACAAGGTTGGGAAAACGGTATTATCGAATCCGATTGTTGACAGCTGCCTTAATCCAGGTGTTGATAGGTCTGAGTTTGGTGTTTAAATCAAATGCACGTAGCACTCTGTTGCAGTCATGCACTAATGTGTCTGTTAGGTTTGTTAATCGTCAAGCAAATAGCTCTTGCCAAAACCTCCCATTGTTATGCTCGACGTACTGTTTGGACTGAGGTACCTGGTTTTGTGAGACCTTTAATCCTTAAAGATGTTTTTGCTGGAGTTGCTTCATTGAATCTTTCTCGTTTTCGAAAAAAAAAAAAAAGGATTGTTTATTAAAGATAATTTATTACTAAATGGGATTAATTGAACTGATCAAATCCATTTAATTAAAAATAGATCAATCAATCGATTTAATACTGTTGTGATTTGAAAGCTGTTATTAGTTTGGTGGTGGTGGGGTTTAGGAGAAGGAAAGACTTGCTTGTATTATGGTGGGTGGCCTTTTGGCAAAAGATTCTCGTCGTTTTTTGTTGACTTTTGACGGTGGAATTTCCACGAAAAAATTTTGGATTACGTTCACAGCTGCTGTAGGGCTTTTTGTGCGTTCCTCTATTTTGACCAAGTCTCTGCCGCTTGCTACCGTCTCTTTCGTTTTTGGATTGGCTGATTAATATTAACTGCTAATAACTGGCAAATTCTTTGACACGTGGCTAGTCTTATATCATATGGAAGGTTTTGAAAGGTCAATGGAGGAGTTGTTAATAGTAAACACTTGCTACCATGTTCAATTTGTTTACCCAAGATTTTCTTCCTCCGAGTTTAATTAACAAAATTAAATAAAAAAAATTGATCCATTAAAACCAATTATGATAATATTTGATTGTCTATAAAAAATATTTAAATAAACTAAAATTAATATGATTTCAACTTTAAGAATTTGATTGATTTATCTATTATTATTGTTAATTACTAATTGTGGTTGCCGATTATTAGTAACTAATTGTTAAATGTTTGATAAAAATTATTATATTATATATATATAGTTATTAATATAAATATAATTTTTAAATAAATAAACCAATAAAATTTAAGAATATATTCATTTTTTTTTATAAAAAAAAGTATAATAGATTGATGAAAATTTTTTAAAAAACATACTTTTATATGAAGCTTTAAAATAACCTACCAACTGTCAATTTTTATTTTGACTGCAATTACTAATTTAATATATTAATCGCTTTTTTCAAATTGAAAAAAATAAAAAGACTCTAAAAAGAAAAATAAATATTTCATGACTTTATTGCATTATTATTAGACTAATAGCAATTATTTATGATATGATTTTTAATAATTCAAATCCTAAGACCATAAGTGATATTTTTTCCTCAGTGTTAATCCCATAATCTAGTCACTTTTGACTAATACAATATGTGAAAACTAACTCATAATATGATTAATTTGTGGACATCAATTTCTTTTAAGAAAAACAAAAGCATAAAATGTGAATATTTTATTTTTGGTTATTCTGCAACCAACCCAATACCATACTTATTTTATAACATTCACAAGTGCATAGAATATAAGAAGGGGGAATCCTGTTTCTGAGAATAAATTGCATTTTTAATGGCGTGGTGTTTGCATAATTGATATGAACGATAGAGTAAATATATTATATTAACATAGTTTAAGGTTTGTTGGATTGGTTTAGTGGATGATATCCATGCAAAATAATTAGTGTCAATATGCATAATGGAATTAATACTCAAACCATTCTTACCCCAAAACAAAATAAATAAATAAATAAATCACACACAACATGAATATACTAAACTATGGTAAATGAGATTTCTTCAAGACAACAGCAGCACAGTACTCTAGTATATATTCTTATAACTAAAATAATTGAGTTTCAGAGCTTAACAGTAGGTAGAAATGATTAAACAAAACATTATATATGTTCTTGCCATAGGAGATCCAACAAATTGGATCAATATTATGAATTATTATTCCTTTCATATAATCAATCAATATATAAATTTAATTATGACTCTAAATTTTATTTAGAATAAGAATTTGTTATTTACATAATTTTAGACTTTAAATTAGATAAAAGTTTATCGATTATTAAATTAAGTGTTTAATACATAAATAATTAAATTTATCATATTAAATTATTGAATTAAAGGTAACTATAAATACAAATATAAAAGTATTAAACCATTATAAATAGATAAAAAAACAAAGTTAAAATAATGTTTAGATATTATCTATTTTGTAAATAAATATTATTTATTTAATCATATATTTTACAATGAATATTTTAATTTTACTAAATATTCATAAATATATTAAATAGTATATTATTATATTATAAATGCAATGCATGCCAATTAATTTTTTTTATTTACATAGTAAATGATTTTTAGATGTTACTTAGTGTTGGTCCTAATGCAGCAAGAAAATAATTGAATTTGTGGTAATTTTGAACTTTTGGAGAAAACTCGCAAAAATAAAAGATTAGAGAGAGTATAAGAAATATGAACACAAGAGTTTTATATGGTTTGAATATTAATCAATCTTACATTCACTCTCCAATTTACCAATTGGGTATTTCACTAAATTACTAGTGTTTTACAAGTTCACACTCAATTTAACATTTAGGTTCATACTAAATCATACAAGTGTTTTCTCAATACTCACACTCAAACCTTACGAGTGTTTTCTTAAGGCTAACACTCAACCCCTGCACAAGTGTTTTATCATGGTTCACACTAAAACTTTACAAATGTTTTATCAATACTAACACTCAAATATATATAAAAGTCTTATAAAACTCACTCTCTAAACCCAAATAAAAGTTTTTTTATACAAAAACTCACTCTCAAACCTAAACGAGAGTTTTCTATACAAAAACTCACTCTCAAACTCAAACCCAAGGTATTTAAAGTTCACATTAAATTATGTACAAAAAAATAAAGTTATGAAAATAACTTTGCAAGAGTTTTAACACAATCAATGGTTTTCTCTTGCATTGAAGTCTATTTGGTGGTGTATTTATAGGCTACAACCACAAAAAAAACTATTTTCAAATGTCCAAAGTAAGGTATAAAGATCTTGCATTTATTGCTTGTCAGATGAAATTAGTGGTCGATACCTTTATTTTCAGTTGCAAGTTTCACATAAATCCATTTGTATCTAACGACTAATACACGTGACATCACATCATTAGTTCTTTAAGAAAAATAGTCATTACATTTCTTGAGCAATAGTGAAAGTCACGATTGGTATTTTCTTTTTTGAATGCGATGTGCATCACGAAATTGTCTGTTTAAATGGAGAAGTTGTTTCATTAAATTCATAGTCGCTACACTTGTTTTGCTACTGCGAAATTTGATATTTAAATGGTTATTTAGGATACTTAACATGATCTGATTGGAGATTTGATTCTCTTTAAGTGAATACAAAAGTCGTGATCACAACTATGGATGCAACATGCACTGCGAATTTGTCTATATGAGATTCATTTAACTCTTTTAGAGGATAACAGTGTCGAGCTTATATTTAATGACTGCGAATTAGATTACAAATGTCAATTTTTGAGATTAAGGCTTTCATTCAATCTTCAAAACGATCTTAACTAGATATTTGCAAGATCAACACTAGTAATTAACACCAAAACCTTTCAATATATATTGTTAAGATAAAAAAAAAATCTTAATTTAGATTTGAAGAATCTAGTCCAACACTTAGCATATATATATTTTTTCTTGAATCAATTTAAAGAAATTTAGCTTTAGTTAAACTTAATAAATTCATGAAATTTTACCTTTAAACAATCTATTAATACATTTAAACTAAAAAAAAACATTATCTTATCTTTTTAATCAACATTCCTTCAACTTTTTTCTATAACTTTCACAAAAGGTTAAACACCAATTGTAATAGGCTTAAAAATTGAACATGAAACCCCACTTTCCATGTTTGATTGAGAAAATATTATGTTATGTATGCATAAACTATAATATGCAAATACACTTATAAATATAATTTAATAATTAACTGTAATTTTGTAAATAAAATTTCAAATTCAAACTCTCCCTCTAAAGTTTTTTTTTTTTTAAATCCCATCAATAATGTAAAAAAAATTACTACACCTCATGACATGAAAAGGGCGAATTAATGCTCAAATGATGTGACTGAGCGTTTCCAGTGTGATGATTAATGGTGGGGAAAAATAAAATGGTTCCAAATTGGGGTGCTGCTGTGTTGGCGTCTGATGCTGGGGGTTAAGTCAATGCTTAACCACCAGCTGCCGTGTGTATTCAACCGGTGACCAACTTCAACCACTCCAGGGTTACCCGTTGATTCATCTCTGCCCATTTATTTTAAAATTTCCGAACATCAGCGATGCACAACATGGTGTGTTTATTCTCTGCCAAGGGAATAAGTGCTAGGAGTTCGTGGGGCCCATGAATCATTTGGACAGTGGCCCATTTATTGCAAGGTATGCTGGCCTCCTGAGAAATAATCAGGAGCATGCATGCCCACAATATTATAACTTCTAATGCAAAACCTGGAATTAAAAAAAAAAATTTCATTTTAATACTTTATATCGACTTGAAGGTTACCACAAATTGTTTTAATTGATGCGCCGATTGATTTAATAATGATTATTATATATACAAAAAAATTAAAAAATAGGAATCTCCATTTTCATGAGAGACCATCCGAAACCCTGTCCTATCGCACACCAGAAAGAAACCCACACACAAGGTCAAAGATCAACCCTGAGACTGATCGCAGCAGCAGCAGTTCAATGATATATATCAAGTAGACTAAATTAAACAAAGCAAATGTACTGAATACTTAATTAGTATATAATTATAATAGTAATAAATGTGATTAACCATAATCAAATAAATTTTTTCAAAAAGCCCTGTTTTTCCTCAACTGAACCCCGCGTTTTCTTCTCCCTCCTCTCCTCTCTTTTCTTCCTCTTCAACACCACACCCCAACCTAATCTATCCGCGGCCCTCAAAACCCGTCTCTAAAACCTCACCACTACTCATTTTCTCATATGGGAAACTGCAACGCCTGCGTTCGACCTGACTCCAAAACGCACCGTACCAAGGAAAAGAAGACCAAAGACCGCAAACCCAACCCCTACTCCGACGACTATATCCTAACCCCCGCCCCGATCCGAGTCCTTAAAGATGTCGTCCCACTCCCCCACCGCCCGCGGATCGGCGACAAGTACGTCCTGGGCCGAGAAATGGGCCGGGGGGAGTTCGGGATCACGTATCTCTGTACGGACAGGGAGACTAAAGAGGCGCTTGCGTGCAAGTCGATATCCAAGCGGAAGCTCAGGACCGCAGTGGACATAGAGGACGTCAGGAGAGAGGTGGCGATCATGTCCAGCTTGCCGGAGCATCCAAATGTGGTGAAGTTGAAGGCGACGTATGAGGACCATGAGAATGTGCATTTGGTGATGGAGTTATGTGAAGGAGGGGAGCTGTTTGATAGGATTGTGGCTAGAGGTCATTATAGTGAGCGGGCGGCGGCCGGTGTGGCTAGGACTATTGCCGAGGTGGTTAGGATGTGTCATGAGAATGGGGTTATGCATAGGGATTTGAAGCCTGAGAATTTCTTGTTTTCTAATAAGAAGGAGAATTCTGTGCTTAAGGCTATTGATTTTGGGCTGTCTGTGTTTTTTAAGCCAGGTTTGTTTTTGGTTTTCCATTTTTACTGATAAAGTTTTCTTTAAAAAAAAAAAAAAAAAAAAAAAGATATGGCTACTTGGTTTTCTCGGCGTGGAGTTGCGCAGTTAACTTTGTTTTTTTTTTTTTTGTTACAAGTTGCTTGTTTGTTTGATGATGGGTTTTGATTGGATTTTTAATATGAGTCGTATTTTTTTTTTCAAAAAAAAAAAAAAGTTTTAGGTTTTTCTAAGCGACGTTTTTTTTCTTGGGTTTTTCAGTCTTTTAATTTTTATATTATCTTTTAGATTTCGGTCCTATGGTTTCTGGGTGGTTAGTATTGAGTAATGGGTTTTTAGCTGGATTTTGTGCTTCAAACTTTGAACTTGGTTGAAATTTGCATTTGATGGGTGAAAACATTCTTGAGATAGTTTTTGAAGTTTGCTTTTTGATCTCTGATTTTGTGCTCCTCCACCAAAAAGATGTGTTTTTTGAGCTTGATTCTGGTCTGAATTTGAGGTTTTCATGTTTGATGACAGGGGAGAGGTTTCAAGAAATTGTTGGGAGTCCATATTACATGGCGCCAGAGGTGCTGAGGCGGAATTACGGACCAGAGGTTGATGTGTGGAGTGCTGGAGTGATACTTTATATTTTGTTATGTGGGGTTCCTCCATTTTGGGCAGGTTTGGTCATTTTTGAAGATGTTCGTGCTGACGTACGGTGCTGAGATTTATTTTTTTCGATTGTAAAGTAGTTGTTTTTATCTGATTATGGCAGAGACCGAGCAGGGTGTTGCTCTGGCAATTTTGAGGGGAGTGATTGATTTTAAGAGGGAGCCGTGGCCTCAGATTTCAGACAGTGCTAAGAGTCTTGTACGGCAGATGCTGGAGCCGGATCCCAAAAAGCGCTTGACTGCTCAGCAGGTGCTTGGTAAGTCCTACTAGAGTTCTTGAAGACTGGGTTTTGCCTCATTTCTGTCCTGTGTAGTTAACTGAGATTCTACATGTTGATTTTGTCTCTGTCCGTGAAAATTGTATATTAAAGGAAGTGAGGGGTGGCAAGAAAATAACAAATTGTTGGGATTGAATTGTGGAGTAACTGTGAAAAGGATTGATAACACTGGTCTCTCATCTCCAGTTTCCAGATAATATTTGTTATAGTCTGATAGTAATGCTTTATTCTGAGATAAGATTCACTGGCTTGTTATCTCAGAATTGGACTCGGCTTTACTAATTTCGTAATGGTTTTTGATCTCTACTTTCTAGATTACATTTGATGGGACACACTGATACTTTATTGGTTTGGATAGATTCTCTGGCTTGTTTATTTCAATTAACTGTAATCACTTCGCTACTTTTCTGAAAGAATTATAGTACAATTTACATATGTTTTGTCTGAGATTGAGTAGGAGAACGCCCATTCTTAGATTAAGGTCTGTTCTTCTCTAAGATTTAGTAGGAATTTCACTTTGAAGGAGCTAGCTTGGTTCAAATGAAATTTCATTTGTGGGCATTTCTCTAATTGTGGAGGCATGCAGGTCCACAAATAGGGAAGCATCCAACTATTACTAAGCTAACAATCCATGGATTGTCTCCCTCCCTTTCTGATTACGTGCTGGTGAGAGAGTAGAAACTAGTTCTTGGAGGATAATGTCCTGTAATGTTTCTACTTTCTGAATATACCAAGACTATGCCTATGGTTTTCATATTTTCAGATGTGTAATTTTTAGAAGAAAAGAAGTCATATGCTAGTTTTTGCTATCTTTAAAATTCAGCTAGTTTGACTTTTTAGTTGAACTCAATTCTATTTTTCTGTTAACAGAACAGTGTTTGACCTGAAATTAAAGAACCCAATTATCTACAGAACAGTTTTTACTTAATGAGCTTCTCCTCTATGTTAGGCTATGTCAAAGCTTGGCTCTGTCCTACCTGTATATTAGTAGAAGGTCTATTCGACTCTGTGGTTATAGCATTTATTGCAAAAAGCACGAACATAATATTATTAAAAATAGTTTCTGAGCTAAATTTGACGCATTTTGAATAGAAAAACTTGAGAACGGTTAAAATTTAGTTTTACACTGCTCTCTGTAACATTGAAAACAATGTTTGTATATTAAAATTTCAATAGAAAATAGGCAAAATAGCATGAAAAGAATTTCAATGCAGGTTCTATATGAAGGTAAAAGTAGAGTGAGCATAACTATGCCATGACTTTCTCAAATTATCTAAGAATTACTGGATGCTTGTGTCTATTGTTGATGAGAAACTTTTTGGCATAAGAGGACTGA
Source organism: Omphalea diandra (assembly GCA_949677035.1). NCBI lineage: Eukaryota > Viridiplantae > Streptophyta > Magnoliopsida > Malpighiales > Euphorbiaceae > Omphalea > Omphalea diandra. The sequence continues at coordinate 24,526 of CATIWR010504483.1, read as the reverse complement.
TATTTTCTCCAGGCATTTTCATATATTCCATTTTTTTCATCCAGAAACCCAAGTCTAACCAGGACTCAGTTTTTTCAATTTGTGATACATGTCTAGTATTCTTAGCAAAAGATTTCTATATTGATATGATAGGATATTTAGCTAGTCTGAAACATGGCTTGTGGTTGTACTAACCTTTGCTTTCCTTTCTTTTTTTTTTTATTTTTTTTTTCAATAGAACATTCCTGGTTACAAAATGCGAAAAAAGCTCCAAATGTCCCATTGGGAGACATTGTGAGGACAAGGCTAAAGCAGTTTTCATTAATGAATAGATTTAAGAAGAAAGCATTGCGGGTAAAACATCTATGGGTTTATGTGTTATAATCAGCTCAAATTCTGACCGATAATATGGTGCTGTGCAATTGTAATCATTTGAGAACTATATATTTTGTCCAATTAAATGCTGCAGGTAATTGCTGAACACTTATCTGTTGAAGAGGTTGAAGTAATAAGAGATATGTTTACGTTGATGGATACTGACAATGATGGTAAAGTTACATACGAGGAACTAAGGGCTGGTCTTCGCAAGGTGGGTTCACAACTGGCTGAACCAGAGATAAAGATGCTGATGGAAGTGGTAAACTATTATGTTTATCTTTTCTGTCCAAATTTTTTAGTGCACACTGTTTTGATTTGCTTGGTATGGCGTCATGCATTCTTATACCATTTATTTGTGGAGTCACTACGGTGCTGCATGCTTATCCCATAATTTAATACTTTTCTTTCTCAGTTGTCTATAGCGTTGCAGCATCGCCACCTATAACAGTGAGTGAGTATTGCATGCTATGCAGAACCAAAAAAAAAAAAAACATGATTTCTGGTGCATTATTGCCAACATGTATTTATACATTAATGCATATGGTCATACATGCATAACAAAGACTTGTAGATTGTATAGGTATATAACTAAATTAACAATTAACCTTTTTATCTGATTAGCTTTACGAGGTCCTACAACATCAAAACTTACCCAGCAGCCTCCATTGTCATTTTTCGCATAAATATTGGTACATAGCGTTCCTGGAAATTGCTAATTGTTTTCTAGGTTTAATCATAAGCCTTATGTGTGGAATCTATCTACATTGTTTGGTTTAGGCTGATGTTGATGGAAATGGAGTCCTGGACTATGGAGAGTTTGTAGCTGTAACAATTCACTTGCAGAAGATGGAGAATGATGAGCATTTCCGCAGGGCATTCATGTTTTTTGACAAGGATGGTAGTGGGTATATAGAAATGGATGAGCTACAGGAAGCATTGGCAGATGAAAATGGTGAAACTGATAATGATGTGCTGAATGACATCATGCGTGAAGTTGACACTGACAAGGTATAACATAGATTTGTTCTTCAGAAAGATCACATGCAGTTTGTCATTAGAACTGGGATGCAAATTTTCTTTAATAGTGGTTTGAAAGGTTAAGAAAACACACTGTTTTAGGACATTTTAAAACTGTTGTGAATCTGAACTGGTTCAAACTTCATATATTCTCCATCTCTTTCATTAATTTTGTATAGTTGCTTTATATATTTTTCTTTTTTAATTTTCAGGATGGGTTCATCAGTTATGAAGAATTTGTTGCCATGATGAAAGCTGGTACTGACTGGAGAAAAGCTTCTCGGCAGTATTCAAGAGAAAGATTTAAGAGTTTGAGCCTCAACCTGATGAAGGATGGTTCGTTGCAGCTCCATGATGGGCTTACTGGTCAATCTTATGCTGTCTAAATTAAAAAGGTTCATGATCTTGTTTTGCTTGTGCTCACTGAATGTCTGTCCTATCAATTATATTCCATACATCATGCATGAGTCTGGCTTGTGGGTTTTCACATAATGCAAGATTTTGGAGGTTTAGTGAATATTTTTGAGTTCAATTGGACGAACTCAGCTTTCTTTAGGCTGCATGAAGCATGCATCAGCAGATCAGCTCACAGCATTTAGCTGCAGCCTGACATTATTTATGGTGGCATGGATCACAGGTTCAAACTAAAGTTGCATTGCTTTGTATATTTGTCGTTCATTGACATTAGATGATCTTTTTTCATGTGCTTTTCTGAATTCGTGCAGAATCCCACTGGAAACATTTGTTTTGTAATGAGAACTTTGAGCTAGTGTAAACGTTTTAGTTTTGCCACTATTTCTAAGGTTCTTGAATTATGGGCAGTTTGCCATTATAGCAACACCAATTCCAATTGTATATTCTTGTTCTGGAGTGGAAATTTACAACAGAAGTTCTCAAAATGGTTTTTGAATAGAGTCCATGTGTGAGGTTAGACATCAATTTCCTCTTCAGAAACCATAGTCTTATAAATAGCATTAATACTCATACTATCATTGAATTAATTATCACATAATTAGAGCATGTAAATTATGAAGGTCTATGAATGAAAATTGAAATCCTGGTGGGCTTCCAACTTCAATTCAGGTAGGAATTCAATAAAGCCTATAATTCACAACCTTCATTCTTGTCAAACACAACGCATCATTTGATGATTTGTCGTGCCTTGGATTAATTGTAAGAATTTATTCAGGATCTAATGCATGAATTTAGAACACAATTCATAATAAGCATAAACAAAATTGCGTATCTGTTTGTGTAGTAGATCTGAAAGCAAAAACAAGTTGCATACCTCTTTACGCATTGGATCCTAAATTGTTCGCGCTATTATTTCGATCACTGAAAATAAAACACTCGGATAACAGATCAAAAGAGTTGAAAAAAAGAGTTAAGTCTTTCTCTCCTTGACCTTCCCACAAGACGACTACCAATGGGTGTAGCAATTAGGGTTGTCAAACATTATGAAGGCAGGAGAGGGGACCTGACCTATTTATAATAATTTTAACAGGTCCACCCATCACAGGTCCATGTTAAAATAGGCCTACACGGACCGTCTTTCATATCGGCCCATAAAAGGTGTCACAAACCCATAATTTAATTGATCACATTTTAATTGGGATTATCTCAAATCAATAAACTATATTATTCAGTCTGTTTTATAAATAATTAAAATAAACTCATAATTAATATTAGCCCACATAAAAATTTCAACATTCTCCTACTTGGGCAATATTAATTATGACGTTTTCATGTTTTAAGAAAGAAAATATTTTTTTTGAAAACGAATCTCGGACTGAATACTTTAAACTTAAGTGTGACCACACAATTTTAGAAAACATATAGTTTATTGATAAAGTGACACTTTAAATACAATTCTGTCCATATTAAATTATCAATATTGGATCATGACAATAGTTATGCTCCTTATTGACATAGTACCAATTCATAGTCACAAACATTGACAACTTAATCAACCTGCATTCCGATATGACAGTGTAGCAAGAAAATAATGCCTACATGTGATCAATACACTATTTTCCTGTCAGTCCTCCAAACATTTCTCTTTCACACATGATCAAACAAGAAAGAGAAATTTACAAGTCTTCACAATAAGAATGTTATTTCCATTTGAAAATACACACACAATGTCTTAGCGTGTCACAAAACTTCACAATAAGGCTTTTATTTCCATTTGGAAATAAACTCACAATGCCTTAGCCTTTGTTTCTAGAAACACAAATGGAAACCAACATAGCTTAAGATAATCACACTAGTCTTAAGCACATCAACCACAATACATGACATGCTATATATATAAAATGTGCACATACACAAAATAAACAACTACAAAGCACTTAACTCATATAAATAAATATGAATAAGCAATGTAGCAAAATTATTTAACTTGAACGTTCAATTACAAGCACAAAAACTCCCACTAACCAAACACATCAAAGAACTCCACAACACCCATATCACAAACATGTTTCTTAAAAAAACTATGGGTCTGAGTCCTTTGGTTAGAAGATCAGCTAACATTAAATCAGTACTAATATATTGAATCTCAATGTCTCCTTTCTTTACTAAGTCTTTGACTGTAAGATATTTAATCTTCATATACTTAGAACCACTTGAACTTTTATTGTTCTTAGAGAAGAACACAACAACATTATTATCACAATAAATTTGAAGTGGTTTAGCAACAGAATCAACCACAAGCAAACCAAAAAATAAAATTTTTTAACCATATAGCTTGTGTACTAGCACCATAACAAGCAATAAACTCAGCTTGCATAGTAGAAGATGTTGTAAGTTTTGTTTAACACTTTTCCACGAAACAACATCACCAGTAAACATAAAAATATAACCCGAAGTGGATTTCACATCATTTAGATAGCTTGCAAAATCAGAGTTTGAATACCCCACTACTTCAAGATCATCCACACGTCTATAGACCAACATATAATCCTTTGTCTTTTATAAGTATCTCATCACTTTCTTAGCAGCTACCCAATGATCTCATCCGGGTTAGAAAGATATTGACCAAGAACACCAACAACATATGCAATATTTGGTCTTGTACACACGTGGGCGTACATCAAGCTGCCAACTGCACTTGCATAAGGATTATTATCTATGGTCTATTTCTCTATATCACTTTTAGAGCATTGCTCCTTATTAAATTTATCTTCTTTCACTATAGGAGTATCACCACCTTTGCAAGATTGCATATTGAATCTACTGAGCACACAATCAATGTAGACCATTTGAGAAAGACCTAATAAATGATAAGATCTATCACGACGAATCTCAATACCAAAGACAAAAGATGTCTCTCCAAGATCTTTCATATCAAAAGTCATAGAGAGTAACTACTTAGTTTCACAAATCATCCTCATATCATTACTAGCTAACAAAATATCATCAACATAGAGAATAAAAAATATAAATTTACTCTCACTGATCTTATGATAAATGCATTGATCTATCTTATTCTTTGTGAAACCAAGTGAAGTAACTATCTCATCAAATTTGAGATACCATTGACGCGAAACTTGTTTGAGACCATAAATAGATTTCTTCATCTTACAAACTAAGTGTTATTTACCACTTTCTTTAAAACCCTCGGGTTGCACTATATAAACTCCCTCATCCAAATCACCATTTAAGAATATCGTCTTGACATTCATTCGATACAATTCTAAATCAAAATAAGCAACCAATGTCATAATTATTCTAAAGGAATCTTTTAAAGGAAACAGGGAAAAAAGTCTCATTGTAATCTACACCTTCACGTTGTGTAAACCCTTTAGCAACCAATTTGGCTTTAAACTTCTCAACCTTTCCTTTAGAATCCCTCTTGGTTTTGAATACCCATTTGCAACCTATGAGTTTATTATTAGAAGGAAGTTCAACTAGTTCCTAAACTCTGTTATGACTCATCGATGTCATCTCATCTTTCATATTATCAATCCATAATTCAGAATAAACACTTTTAATAGTCTCATCATAACATACATGATCAATAACATGACCTATATTATAATCACTTTCACCAAGATAAACCTCACAATCATTTGGAATTGCTGACTTTTCAGCAACATCATTTTGTTCAAGACTACGAAGCATGATATATTGGGCAACTATTCCACACTATCGCAAATATTTGGCAAACTCTCTCATATGTTGCCCACTCTCATTATATTTGCCATAATATTCACTTCTTCGATCAGACCTCACAATTTTAATGACTTTTCGTAATTGTTTCTCAACCTCAATTTTAAAAATTTTGAATATCTCAATGACATCTGATTTCTCCTCTATCAAGTATAAATAACCATAACGTGAAAAATCATCAATAAAAGTCATAAAATATTTATTGACACAAATAGTAGGTGAATAAGTCCACTAATATCAGTATGAATAATCTCCAAAAGATTTAAACTTCTATTGGCACTTTTCTTTTTATTTCTTAGTCAATTTACCTCTTATACAATTCACACAAAAATCTAGATCCTCAAAATCATTAAAAGGAAGAATGTCATCCTTCACTAGTCTTTTAATTCTTTCTCTAGATATATAACCTAAACGTTTGTGCCACAATGAAAAAGATTTTTCTCTAACTAAGGATCGTTTGGCCACAACATTAGCTCCACAAGAAGGACTGCAATCACTAGCATCATCCAAACACAATCTATATAAATTATTGAACAAAACACATTCACCAATCAATTTGGAATCTAAAAAACATATTGGCTCTTCCACTACCAATAGCAAAATGATATTCAATTTTATCCAAAATAGAAACAGAAACCAAATTCTCCTCAAAGATGGAACATAAAAAGTGTTCTCCAAAATTAGACAAAATTCAGACTCCAATGTCAAGCTGATATATTTAAGACCCCTAAGTTTAGTGTGACGGTGAATCATATTTAGAATATAATCCCTTACACTCCCACTATGGTTGTATTTCATACTAGCTAACTGACTCATAAGAATCACAACTTCAACATTATAAGATACAAAGTATCTATTTTCTACAGCAGCAATAAAGACTTTGACAGTAACATCAGTAGGCAAACTACTCATAAAATATTCAGAAATAGTTTTTCTCATAGCCATAAGACTAATACGATTAGATCTCTCCCAATTTACATGTAATTCATCTTCCTTCAATATTACTTTTACAGGTAGGTTTAGCATGCTCATCATCATAAAAAAAATATATTATATCTCATTCATTCCCTAAACAAACTGAATGTCTATTTTCACCTCTTAAAGTTTGTGTTAGCCAAAAGTTTAACAGTTGCAGTACTATTATTGAAACTAAAGGAGATTGATTACAAAAAACAAAAGCATGTATTAGAATTGGGTTATACACAAAATAAATTTGCAATTTACACAATCTAGAAAATTCTGACATCACTACATATTCCCCTTTGGAAAAAACATGCACATGCAGTAGAATTTCTAGTTATGAAGCATACAACTGAGATCACACTAGTTTCGAGAAATCTATCCCATTTGGGCAGACAGACTCTCTGGACCAATGCACCTCTAAGCACAAGTAGTTTCATCTCAACAAGCCCTTCCAAAATCAATACATCTAATAACCTCATTTGGGCAGATTATTATATACATTAATTTGGAATTTTCTTTTCATAACAAGTACTCCCAAAATAAATGCATCTGATAACCCCCTTTGGGCAGGTTATTAGATGCATTAATTTGGAATTATCTATTCACAAAAATTAAAAACAACTTTACGAATTTCAATGGATGTCCCACTTTGGCGGTAACACCCACATCAACCTATAAAATTATTTCTAATTAGAGATTTATAATAACCCAATTAAAATATATACTGAACACACAAACATATATTTTCAAAAAAAAAATACACAAAGTATCAAACACAATATACCTTAATTTTAAACACATAATTATTTTCTCATATATGTGCAAAAATAATTATTTATTATTTATTTATTCAATTTTATTACAAAATAATAAAATGACAATTAACTTATATTTATTTAAACCATATAAATATATATACACATATATATCAATAATTATTAAAATAAAAATAAAGAATATCATTATGCACATGAATATAAGTTATTAATATAAATCTTAGTTCGTATAAGATATTGACAAGAATTCCGCTTAGTTCGGTTGGCTAAGTTACGTGCTATTGGAGGGACGCGGTTGTGGGTTCGAGACCCACGACGCTCATATCTCTTCTTCCCCTTTTTTTTTTTGTGTCTTTTCCCCTTTTCTCCTCTTCCTCATCCCCTTCCTTTCCACCACCGCTACTGCCACCATTGACCCACCATGCCAAAACCTACCCGTCGGCCTCAATTCTCTTATTCAAGACCTAATCACCAAATCATCAAAAGCTTAGCATCAATGGTCTAACAAACCGGCCGAAAGATCAACCAAAACCAAAGACTACCAGCCCCAATTTCAAACGGGAACCACAGGACTCAAGCCAACCCCTCCGAGTAGATGGTTTTGATGTAGTCCCGTGGCTCCATATGGCTCTACCTTGCCTTCTTCATACGCACAAACTCCATCCCTTTTGGTATTCGAAACCCACATGCGTGCAATAATCATAGACATAAAATATAAAATTCCTGGGTTACAAGCATAGTTATCTCCATCGTCACCCTCCTGTTTGCTTTACAAAGATTCAATTTTTTTTTTGGGCCTAAAGAAAAAAAAAGGCTACAATGATGCTCTGTTTGGGTTGTAGAAAGAAAGGGAAAAGAAAACTGTTTGGGACCGGGATTGAAGAAGGAAAAGGGAAGGGAGACAAAACTAGCCAACGCAGAAAAAGAAAAAGAAGGAGGAAAAAAAAAAGGAACTAAGAATTGGCCAAGTCATGATTCAAACCCGCAACCCCAATATATAGCCTAGTCGTCTCATCAATCATCTGAGCTAAGCGACCAACCTATTACACTTAGGACAAACAAATATATATACCAGATCGTTACAACAACACCGCATCAAAATAATAATTCTGCCAAAAAAGATTTTTTGCTAACACGGATCGAACCCGCGACCTATCATAGGTTTGCTTACCTCACGAACCGTCCAAGCTAACAAAGAAGTTCGTGATTATGGAGGCAAATATAATATATCTATCAAAGCGACACAACAACATTGATTATCAAAATAATAATTTTTTTTTGTTAACAATATACAACATCTAGGATTCTAAATCATGTACTCCAACCATGCTCTAATACCACATGTAAGAATTTATTCAGGATCTAGTACATGAATTTAGAACACCATTCATAATAAGCAGAAGCAAAATTGCGTACCTGTTTGTGCAGTAGATCTGAAAGCAAAAACAAGTTGTATACTTCTTTACACATTGGATCCTAAATTATTCCACGTCATTATTCCAATCACTGAAAATAGAACACTCGGATAACAAATCAGAAGAGTTGAAAAAGAAAGCTAAGTCTTCCTCTCCTTGACCTTCCTAGAAGACGGCTAGCAATGGGTGTAGCAACTAGGGTTGTCAAACATTATGAAGGCAGGAGAGGAGACCTAGTCTATTTATAATAATTTTAACAAGCTCACCCATCACAGGTTCATGTTAAAATAGACCTACACTGACCGTCTTCCATATCGGCCCACAAAATGTGTCACAAACTCATAACTTAATTAATCACATTTTAATTAGACTTACCCCAAATTAATAAACTATATTATTCAGTCTGTTTTATAAATAATTAAAATAGACTCATAATTAATATTAGCCCATGTAAAATTTTCAATATTAACATCCACGCCAGGCTATCATCGAGTTCAAACTTTCATTGTTCAGGTAATCCAGGCAAGGCAATTATTCTCCACAGTGAAAGAAAAAGTCACTTAGCGAATTAATTAATTATGTTCAATTTTATTAAAAAAAAAATCTAAAATCAGATGGAATTGATTACAATACTTTTGGATTTAATTTCATTATTTTGACAATGCTTTATATATATATATATATATATATATATATATATATATATATATGGCCCCGTGTAGAAATTAAACTTGACGTCTCATAATTTTGAACACAAATGTGGTGCACATATATCTATATATATATATATATATATATATATATATATATATATATATATATTATCAACAATTACAATGGTTTTACTATATTATTTTTAGTTTCTTCCATCCTCCGTCTAATAGTTGATTTAATTTATAAATGCCGTAATTTGGGAGGAACTATAAAGTGGACTTATGCATATAAAGGATGTAAGAAGTATTTATACATATAATATAAATATTAAAGAATGAGCAAATCATTAGGCTAATATTTTATTTTGACACATCAAAGATATTAAAAAGAATAAAAATGAAATTAGGGCCCTTTGGCTCTCCTCTTAGAATGGAAATAAAATGTAATTCTTAGTTATTTGATTCACAAAAAATTCAAAATTTTATGATATTTTAAGATTTGAACTACAAAATTTTTTTCATTGAAATAATATCTATTTCTAAGTATAATTTTTTGAATTAATATTAAATTTTATTAAATAACTCAAAGATTAAACTCAAAATTTGATAACAACTTTAATATTTTCATTGAAATAATATCCATTTTTTTTAAATATCAAACTCTTTATTATAAAAAATTATCTTTTAAAATAAAGCATAATATAATTTTTATTCTTATAATATAATTTTTATTCTTTAAATATAAAATAAAAAAATTGGTTTGTTTCTTCACATTTATAGAATGAAAATTTACTCTTTATTCTAATTGTTAATTAATAAATTAGTGGTTTTTCTACACTTTATTAATTGATATTTTTAATTCTATTATTTTTTTAACAAAAATTAAAAATAAAAATATTAAAATCATTAATATTTATAGAAAAATCAAAATAAGCAATAAAAATACAAAAAGTCATGGAATTCAAATAAAATTTTATACTCTTTATATTTATGTATTAATTAAAAATATTTTTTATTATACAAATGATACTCTTTAAAATTTAAACAAAAATTAGAGATCTTCTTTCTATGTTTTAATTTACACCCCTTTATACGAAGTGTTAAAAAAGAAATTCATTTGTTTTAGTAATTTATATGCTTATGTACCTATATAATTTTGATGTATTATTTATTATCTTATATATCTATAAATTAAAATATATGTTTTATTTTATGAATGAAATATTCATATTTTTAGAAAAGCAAAAATAATTTTTTTGAGCCTGCTCACCATTCTTATTCACATTCCCTTCTTCACAAACCAACCAAACATATCCAAATTACGCCTGATTTACGATTTGTACGGTGAGGAGGCTTTGAAGTCCGGCTGTTTCCCGCCGCCGACGAATTCGTCTTCATCGTCGGCGTCATCAAGGGAGAATTATTATCAGAGGCAGCATCCGAATCAGCCGTTTAGGTTTAAGCCTAGGGATGCGGAGGATATATATGAGGAGTTGTTTGGATCGGAAGGGGGCGGTGGAGGAGGAGGGACTGGTTATGAGCGAGGGTATTTTAGGAATAATAGTAATTATTATGGGAAAGGAGGAGACGTGAAAAAGGCGGGTCCGATTGAGAATGTTTTGCGTGTAAATTGGAGGACTTGTATAAGGGTGCCAAGAAGAAAACGCGGATTTCCAGAAACGTGTTTGATGCTTCTGGGTAAGTTTTGATTTATTTAGTAATTTATTTTTTGAAATTTGAGCGCTGTTTTCGGATATTATGATGATTATTTGAATTTTCGGTTCGTATAGCCGACGGTGATGCCTACTTCCAAATTTTTTTTTTTTTGGAAAACAAGAATGGAGGATTGAAAGCCTCAAATTTTAGGCAAATGCTAGAGCTTATGAATATCAAACTCAATTGCTCTTTTGTCTATGGATGTTGTAAGAAATTGGATTATTTACAAAAAAGCAGATAGATTTTGTCCTCGATAAGAACAAATGTGCCTCTTATTTTTGGCTGTGATGTTACTATCTTTATGGGAATGCAAGTTACGTCCTTGATTGCTATGCCTTTTTTGGTGCGCTCAATATTCCCAATAAATAAATAAATAAATATATATATATATATATATATATATATATATATATATATATATATATGCTATTGACTTTGAGGTTGTATTCAATGCTTACACGCCTATTGTGGTGCACATTTTTGGTTGGCTGCATGTTTGATGATGGTAGATGGGTGGAGTCTTCTGTGAGGGATTGGTTACCACTCTTAAAACCCAGAAATCCTATTTGTATTGCGCTCAATATTTTGTTTGCATTATCTTATGAATGTGGAAACTGTAAAGATTCTGTATTGGTTAGTATTTTATTACTTGTTAGAGGAATTTGGATCTTCTAATTAGTCCATGTTTTTGGTTGTCTAGACGTACTTGTCTTAAAATGGGATGAGAATTCATGGTGTATGATGTTTTGGGAAATTTTAGGTTGGAAATTTTCCAGATCTGGACACTGGATTCTAGTTTTATTTGCTGATACGGCTGCATCTAGTTTAAGGTTAAAGGTCATGCAACTCTTGACATTATTGTCTTGAGCTGGCACCTTTCAGTTGGATATTCATGTGCTGTTGGCACTTATCAGAAAAAGAGTGTAAAATTGAATGAGATTTGCATATGCATGTATTGTTATCAAAAATACCTTATTTGATCCACAAGTCTTTTCTAAATTACATCAAATAGCCCAAGCAGGAAAGACTGTACCCTGCCAATGATGGGCTATGCCTTTTATAGAGGGATTCAAAATTCTTATTTCTGAGTTATGGAATCTCTAGCATTTTAATAATCAATGTGTTTTCAGACATTCTGTTAAACATATGTTGTTTAATATTAGCAAACACTGTTTTTCTGGATGTGTCCAGGATTCCTGGTCTAGACGTCATCCAAGATTGCGTGCAAACTCCAAACCCATTAGTGGAGTAGATATCAATACATTAGAAACCAGAGCTAATTAGTGTTTGTGTTGATTCTGGTTTATCTTACTGAATATTTGCACATTACTTTTCTCGTCACTAGGATATGGTATTAAGAGTTATACAAATCACCTTCCACTATTATGCAGTGCTTACTTTAAAATGTTGAGCTAATGGTTTGTTAAACATTGTATCAGGGTGGGTAACGGGTCAAGACTCTTGGGATTTTCAAAAAAGCTTTGTTCGGAAAAATGGTTATTGAGATTTATGGTAGAGAATAGAATTACTGGAAGATGGTGATAGGAAAAAAAACAGAACATATATCAGCGGGTTGATTTTAGCTCTAATAGAAATCCTCATGGTCTAGTTCCATGGTTTTAAATCGCAATTGCGTCTAACAGTAACAAGTTTGTTGCAACTGTAATATAACAATAATGGCAGACCACCATGCAATAAAAATTGCAAATTGTTATAAAATAAGAAATGTTGGCATAATTCACTAAACTGAGAAATAAAACTAGCTCATAAACATAAAATACCATAGATAGAGGTATAACATTTATAATTTTTGTCCAAAGTCAAACAATCAATTTAAATAAGTAACATCTATGGACATTGTAGCCCTAAAAATTAACTTTTGTAAGTAAAGAGAAGAAGGATTTATTTTTGTGGATCTTAATCCAATCTAGCTACTGGTGCAAAGAAATGCAAGGGAAGAAGAAGAAGAATATAAAGATAAGATGACGAGGAAAGGTGAGTGGTGAAGGAAAGAAGCTTTTCTCAGAAGGAAGTAAGAAAAAGAGGACAAAGGCATGTCAAACCTGAAAATAAAAATAAAAATAAAAATCCTGCACTCTCATTAAAGCAATGGCCTTAACAGCAGTTGCTGTAGCAGCCATTACAGGGTACACAAATTTTTTGACCATTATTTAATGTGAATAACAGTCATGATAGGTTGAAAATCTGTTGCATGATGGCCGTTATTTAAAACATTGGTATGCTCATAATCTTAGGAAGAAGTGGGATATTATTTTGCTTAACCTTTTTTAAAGTGGATGATGGGTAATGGATTTGTTTTATTAATAATCCCTGTAATCTTATGCTTTGGTCAACAGTGGTTTCTAAGTAATGAAGAAGTGTTAAGTCATTTTTAGAAGAAATCTCTAAGATTGGGAGATGGTGATGGTTTTGAATTTTTGAGTTTCCTACACGATCCCCAAGGGGATAATAGCTCATGTAGGGTTGTTGGGGAAATATGGCTTGAGAATAAATCTTTCTACTACAAACCTTTGGAGAATAGGAATAAAAAGGGAAAGGTTTTCTTTTCCTTGGAAAGCTGTTTGTAAGATGAAAGCACTTCAAAGTGCAAACTGTAAGGACAATTTGAGAATATGTGAACTGTGAAGACAATTTTAGACTATCATCATGTTTATGAAAATTCCACTTTCTTTTGATGAGTCTCTTGCAATGTGTTCTCATTGGTTAAAATGCTTCAGAGTTGATATACACATTCAACGGCATTTGATCTGATGTCGAGGTCAATGTTCATCAATGTTTATCTTGTCATACTGGGAAATCAGTAGTCTTTCTATGAACCACTAATGTGATGGATATTAGGAAAATTAATGTTAAAAGTTTCAAAGGTTCCTGGTTCCTGCTAAGTATCTCTTATTAGTGGAATGAAATAGAACGAGACAATGTTATCATGGTAGATAAAGATGTGAGAAAAATTCTGGAGATTAGTGAAGGTTTGTTTGGAATATACATTTTTTTGGCTCCATATCAATATGAATCATATCCCTGTATTATATATCATAAATCTTTTCAATAGTGATATCAAATTCTCAGGGAATACTACTGCACCAGGAACAAATCGGGGGTTGAAAATCAGGTAGTCTCCTTCGTTTTAATCAGTCCCATCTTGGTTTGCACTTGATTATATAGTGGGCTTCTTATTTAGCTACAACCCCTATCCAGTTTGTTGAAGTGGAAAGTGAATGCACATTGGGCAGGTATAAGGGCAGAAAATATCAAATTATTGTTTGTGTTTCATGATGGGTTTGCCCTCTCTGAGATAGGATGTAGTTGGAGCTGTGTGCAGTCTGAAATATGGTAAAGCAAACTCAAGTGATGCTAAAAAGATTTTTTTTTTTTTTTGTTTCTTTATGAGTCATGTAAGTCTCCTCACTATGTGTATGTCTTATAAGCTGCTGCAATATTGCTTGAAACACTCAAAAGTTTCTGAAAGCGTGTCTGCTTCTGAATGATGAAGTGTTTCGCAGCCATCAATTTTGTTGCTGATATTTATATAGGAAATTTTTGTGGACATGATCTTGCCGTAGAAGAGCCTGAAGATGTTGGAAGCAGGAACAAGATGGAAGTGGTCCATCTGTAATTACTAGCAAGATGCATCCATCTACTAAAAACTGAGGACTAATTGGCCCTATAAAGTGAACAAAAGGAGGAAATTTTGTTGAATGGAAATGAATATCTATATTTAAGGTTTAGGCCAATTTTGGTTTTCGTCATGGTGGATATGTTGATATTGACTGACAACCAACAATGTAGTTGGTTTTGTCTTTTTGTGTACTTCCTCCCAATTGGTTTCTAGAGCAGCTAAGGACTACTCTTCTTTGAACAGAATGTGCTATCATGTACATCTAATCTTTTATTAAAGCCTGCATTGACTCTTTCAGAAAACATATCTGCCTCAGCCTCTTGACATTGACTTAAAGTATGGACATTTCTCTTGCAGTAATGTTCGGACTCTTGAAGAAATACAGACCATTGAGATAAAACCTGGTTGGAAGAAAGGCACAAAGATCACATTCCCTGAGAAGGGAAACCACAAGCCTGGCGTTATTCCAGCAGATATTATTTTTGTGGTAGATGATTGAGGGATTGTAATGATCTAGTGGTGAACCAGGAGATAACACTTCTGGAGGCCCTCACAGGTAAGACCCTTGACCTGACTACACTTGATGGAAGGAATCTCATGATCCCACTAACAGATATTGTCAAACTTGGTGCTGAGGTGGTGGTCCCAAATGAAGGAATGCCGATTTCAAGAGAACCTGGAAAGAGCGGTAATTTGAGAATCAAGATTGATGTCAAGTACCCCTCAAGGCTTACCTCAGAAAGAAATCTGAGCTAAGAAGAGTTTTATGAGGAGTTTCTTAATGGTCAATTGCTTCAGCAAGGGAAGTGCAGTAGATTTGACTCTTGTTATTTTGATCATTATTGTCTTGGATGTAAATGTGGCGCGTTTACTCCTGTACTCTATCCTAGGATGTGAATCCTAGGATTTCTCTGGTTCAAGGGAATGAGTTTGAGGGTTTGCTGTATTTAAGTGTTGATTGGTTTACATGGTAATGGATAATAGGGTCATTGGGCATGGCACCAGTCTAGCTATAGGGAAGAGGACAGCAGGTTGACAATTCTGCCTAATTCCTCATCAATAGTTTTAATTTAAATGCTATATAAGAAAAATTGTAGTCCTACAGGTAATAGAACAGTTAGATCGCGTTTTGACATTTGAGAAATATGAAATTGTATTGTATTGCTTTATTCCAGATAGATGCAAAGTAAGTATCCGTACGCAAGAAAAGGAAAAGTTTCTGAGTTGGAGAATCATCCAGTGGATGATGCATCTCCTGGTAATGAATGAATTTCTTTGTCCTTACAAAAAAAATGTTATTCTTATACACAAACACACACACAATGTTTCTTGCATTGGCCCTTAAATCAGATTTGCCATAATTATCATGGGGGATTTAATTTCGTTTTAGCTCAATCATTTAGGCAGCTTGATAAAGACTAGACATCACATGCTGAACGATGCGCTCTAACCAAGTTGTTCCTTACTCATATGCTTGTGTGTCCTTCATGTTTTTATAGGATACAAGTTTATACATGCCAGCTACCCTAATATTCGGCCAAGCTATTATAAACAACTTCATATGCTCAACAATGGGATCTATGGAAGCTAGTCTGGAACTAGGTTAGCTTGAAGGTTTTGTTTGGCTTTGTGTACGTGGTTTACTCCATAGACTAGCTCTCAACATCAAAAAAGAGATGCAAAGATGGTTTGAATCCATAAAAGTTTTTTTTTTTTTCTAAGGCACTGAGTGCAACACTAGGATAGTGTCAAATTTTTAGATTAAGTAATGTTTTCCAAATAATTCTCATCATTAGAAGGTATGTGATATCGTCTTCAAAGGCATCATCTTCTTACATCCAGTTTCCTCTTGTTCTTTTTGGATTTGGTTTTCAATTGCTTAAGCTAGGTTTAAAATAGGGGCTAAGCTAAATACAAGCAAGAAAGTATTCAACTAAATACAAACAACAAATAGGGTTTTTTTTAAGGTAGCAAACCATTAAATATGCTGATATTGCATAGATGGATACACAAAGTCTGAGCCAAACTAACAAAGACCAAAACTCCTAAGGGCTCTAAGGAACATAGAAAAAGGACTGTGCGCATGGGCCACTAATATTTTCAAGTAATTCTTTGGCGAAGCTGTTTCTTCTTGTCCCCCTCCTGATGACGCTTTCATTTGTAAAGCAATCACTTCCTGTCTTTTCAGGCCCTTCATCACCAAAGAGAGACAAACAAGTTATAGTGAGTAACCACTCCACATGGTGCTATTATTTGGAAAGCCATCCCAATAATTAGGTTCTGCAGTTGGTATCTTTGCCATAGATAAATATTATTCGGGTGCGTTTAGTTGGTGGATTTGGGATTTTTCTTTTTGAACAAATCTCATAGTATCAACTTGGATTATATGCAGTCCTACTGCATGCCATTTGATTGACAAAAAAAATGAAAAGAAAAAAAAAAGATTTTGTTCTCAATTCATATCTCAAAGCTTAGGTGATACTTGTCAATGGTATATGTTCTTTATTTGTTGAAAATGAAAGGAAAGAAAAAGCTAGAGCAATAATCTTCATTATTTATTACATTTAGATGCATGATCGATCCTTCGTACTGTTTGGACCACATTTTAAAATTCTAAAAATTCAGATATTATTAGTTTCATTTTTAAAAAAATTATTTTAATTTTGTTTTAAATTTATTAATTAATCTAAAACAATTTTGTTGAACAAATTTATCTGATTATAAATCACACAATTAAAGTTTATAATTTTTTAATGTAGATGACAACGATTTTATCGAATAAAAGATAGTTATTATTGTTAATTTTAACTATAAATAACATTGATATAATTAGATGTAAATTTAAATAAATTATCTAATAATAAAATAAAGAAAAATTAAGTATAATGTTATTATACCTTTTCCAAACAGAATATGACAAAAAGTTGAGGAACAAAGTACAAAAGCAAGGAAAATGAAAAGGTTGGAAAAGTTCTTAATAATGTGCATCAGAATTCCACTTGTGATTTGTGAAATTGATAAATGCATATCCCATCCTTTCTAAAAGCAAACAAAAGGCTATGCTTTTGGATATTGATGTTGTCTTTTCATATGCCAAATTCTTCTTTCTTTCCCTATTATCTATCACTTTAGAATCACTTTATTATGGTTTGATTTAATTGGTTGGAATGAGAACTAAAACAACTTTAAGAAAATAGTTGGAAATTGGCATTATGGGAGACTTGAAACTTTACTTGTGTGTCCTCATGCAAACTTTTGCAATAGAATTCCATTATATTAATCATGTACATAAGATATTATAAATTTATTATTTATTTAATTATTTAAATAAAATTAAACTAGGACTACTATAATTTATTTAAACTTATAAATTCCTTTAAAAATTTGAACTATAAAGGCTTCAACTTTGATATTTTATATTTTGAAATAATTATTCGCTTACTAATTTGTTTACGAATTTGAAAATTGAAACTAATGAGATAACAATTATAAATCAAGAAAGAACAAATATTTGGAAATCAACTACAGAACCTTCAAATTTTGTCAATAGAAATACTAGCATACTTCCATTTTCACAAGTCTATAATAAAATGTAATAAAAGAAGAATTCAAATCATATAAAGAAAGAGGTAAACTGTAATGGAGCCAAGTACCTCATGTGCTGCTGTTGAGTAGCATTAATTTCAAGTCAGTGGATGAATTAATAGGGGGGTGGCCAATTCTGCTGCGTGTGCCAATCGCTGCCGCTGGGATTGGAAATGGACACATAACCTACAAGATTCATTCTCTTCTTCAATGCATTCAGCAGATATTTTGTTCATGAAATTATTTCAAATCTTTGGTAAATTTTATTATGACCATTAAAAATAAGAAAAGTGTACATACAAAATGAAGAATTATAGAAAACCCAATTAAGAATGTAGAAAATCTTTAACTTGAAATGATAATGTTACATTGGTCCACTTAACTTGAAATGATAATGTTAGCCAAGCAAGGGCCATTGAGCTGGATTTCTTCTCAATGTTTCCCCTCCTTCTGGTCCACACATATTATGCTACTCAAACATTTTTTCATTTTTATTTTATGGTTTAATGTTTTTTTTTTTCCAACTAGAAATTTTAGTATATATGTGCATATATTCATATTTCTATTTAAAACAAATTATTAAATCAAAAAATAAAAATGTAGAAAATCTTTGAATATATGTGCATATATTTATAAGCATTTGCACAATTTAGTAATTTATGAAAAAATTATATCTTCTCAGTGTTTTAATAAATTTTTCTCGCTATTTGAGGTAATATTTATTGATTTTTTATCAATGGCAGATCTAACCTCTAACCTTGTAGAGGTAAAAGTATATACATATAAACAAAATATAATGTTGACATATAAAAAATAAATATGTGTAATTACAAACAAAAATCAATAGTTATATATATATTATTAACTGAAAATAAATAATAAAATAAAATTATGGTAATCTATTTGTGTACGATCTACTAATATGAGGCATTTTACTTTGCACCCATAGTTTTTATTTGTATAAAAGGCATCCATAGTTGAATAGAACGTTAAATTATCTCGCAACA
Source organism: Omphalea diandra (assembly GCA_949677035.1). Classification (NCBI taxonomy): domain Eukaryota; kingdom Viridiplantae; phylum Streptophyta; class Magnoliopsida; order Malpighiales; family Euphorbiaceae; genus Omphalea; species Omphalea diandra. The sequence continues at coordinate 5,224 of CATIWR010504483.1, read as the reverse complement.
TTATTCTCAGTATAAATTAATAAATTGATAATAAAATCGTTTTCTCTCTTGTTACATAATATTATTTTAACATTTTTAATGCTAAAAAGAATCATTTGGTTGCCGTAGACATAAAGAAATTTAATATCAAATGATACTTATCAATTTATCTGTCTTTTTATCTAAAATTTGATAGAAAATTTTAAATAGCTGCAACATTTTTTAAGTCCAAATTTTGATTAACATCAAGTTCGAAAAGTTTTAAGTAACTTTTTAAATGCAAATTTTCTTATTTAAGGCATTTAATCATTGAATTCTTAGAAAAAATAATTTAACAATGATTAATTTTAATGTTTAATTTACATAAAAATTTATATTCTCACTAAAGCCGAAATTTAAACTTGTGAACTCTACTCTCATATGAATAATAGAAAATTATTTTATCATAACTATTAAAAATTGTATAAATATATATAAATGAATATATCCTTAACTAATAAAAAATTTATGGACATATATAATTTTATATGTATTTTTATTTATTGATTATTAAGCTACAATAAGCTATAATCTCTTATTAATTTATTGAATACTTGGATCATTTTTAGTTTTTTTGAATTTTTATTATCATACACTATAAATTTTAAATTCTTAGCATATTAAAGTTATTAAATACTTTTAAAAGAATAATTATTTACTACTTTGAATAATATTTATGTTTCATGTTCGATTGATCATTATTAAATTTATAACTATTTAGTACTTTGAATAATATTCATTTAGTCATTATGATAAATTTCATTGCATCTTATTTTTTTTATATAGATTAATTAAATAAATAAAAAATTCATTAGGAAATATTAATAATCTAAACTAATTTCTTTAACTTTTCTATGTACAAATCAAATATATCAATTCTAAATTTTCAGAACTTATATCCAACTAAATTAAAGAATTATACATTCTTAAAATCACTTAAAATTTTATTTTTTTTTTAAAAATGATTCTAATATATTTTTTAAAAAATCTATTATTGATTTTATCATTTTTTTTGAATACTTATAAAATGTGAATTGATTAAATTGCTTCTTTTTTTTTATTTTTAATAAATTATTATGTGTAATAATTTATATTTTTATTTTGAGAGGAAAGTAAAATAGTATAAGGCGCAAATATTACAAAAATTATAGAATTTCTTTAATAGTAGTTATGAAGAGTTTTTCTAAATTATTGGTCAGTCTTGTCTTTGTATGCTGCCAATGGATTTTATGGTACATTGATAGTACAAAATGTCAAAATTCCATTCTAGGTTAGGCAAGGGAAGAGTGATTGTACCAACATCAGAAATGTACATAAGAGTAAGGAAATATTTTAAAAAGAAAAAAGAAGATTATTTGGAAAATTGCTTTTTCTTTCATCAAATTTTATAATAAGACAATAATCCCACTTACACTAATCCTATGGGAAATTATGTAAAAAGGAAAGAAAATAAAGAGAGAAAATAAAATTTATTTTTCTTCCTCATATTTGCATAAAAGGGAGAAAAAGAGAAATAATTTTATTTTTTCTTGTTTGAAAAGCAAAATATGAAAATAAAAAAAAATGTTATTTCATATATTTTTTATTTTACCCTTTATTCAAGAAGACTATTGGATATATAATTGTACTGTATAATGATAAAAAAATATAATTATTTTATATTTTAAATGATTTTATATGAAATAAAAATTTATATAATGATAAATATAGTTTTAATACTAAAAAAATCTTAGAATAGTTTTTTTTATATTTTAAATGTTAAAAAAATTTATAGATTCAATTATATTTTTTAAATATTGAAATTAGTTTGTAAATTAAACATTAAACACTAACATTTATTAAACATTATTTTTCAATATTTTAATATTCATTCACTGAACATCAATTAACAAATATGAAACTAAAAAGGTACTAAGTAAAAAGTCATAAGATTTTGAAAAAATTATTTTCAATTAAAAATTTTAGATAAAATTATTTACTAATTTTATAATTTAAATTCACTTTATGTTTATTTTAAATATAAACAATAAAATAACTTCATTTCACTATAAATTTATTCTAAATAATAAAATTTCATTAATTTAAACTTTATTTTAAATATTTTCATTGTTTTTCAAAATTTATTTCAAAGAGAACTAAAAATGAAATCCAAAACTCTATAGCATTTTATTAACTCTCACTTTAGATTCATGATTATCTTGTCACCACATACCTTATTTTCAACTCAAGCCTTATCAAATAATTGTCTCAATTAATTGATCAACATTATCTATAAATTTAAATATTTTAAAATTATTTATTATATTCAATAACCCATTATAAAATATGCTATTTTAGATGTTATAATTAATGAGCTTTAAAATATTAAAATTAAAATATAATGTGAATTAATTAAATTATGAGTGTTAAAAGAAAGTATTGATAAATGTTTTATGGATAAAATTGTAATTTTATAAAAATTCTCTCAATCTCTTATATTTTCTCTCCATTTTGAAGAGAAAATATAGAGGGCAAAATAAACTTTGTTTTTTTACTCATATTTTTTTTCCTTTTTCAAATAGGATAAAATTACTTTTCTTACTTATTTTTCACTCTTGTTTTGCTTCCTTCCAAGTATAACATAAGGCCTACTCTTCAAGTAATTTTTTCTTTTTTTTTTTTTTTTTACACTCCACCCGCACAAAAATAAACCCTTAAAAAATTTGTGATAAATGATTTTCAAACTAAATTAATGGGTCATCATTAATTATGTTAAAACTAATTTACATCAATATTTTAAAGTGTAAAAATAATTTTTTATAAATATAATATGCCAATTTATAAATAAAAAAAAAAATCTCACACCATTAAATAAGAGGATTGACAAAAAAAAAATAGAAAACAACCCAAACATTATTGATCCAGGACTTGGAATTCGAATCCCAATATTGTCATTAATCAAAATGACAAATCTTTTGATGTAACAAAATGATGTCTCGATCAATATCGCTGAAGTGATCATGATATTGATTAGAACGGCCATGATTCATCCACAGAGTGCATTTGTGAAAGGTACGGATATGTACCTTTGTTGGAGAGAAGAAGGGACAATGTCATGTGAAGTGATCTTTTCCTCTTTTTATTTATTTTATTTTATTTTTCACCCTAAACTTTAATTTTATATAATAAATTAAACACTGAACCAATTGGGTTCCAGCATTTGTACACCCAATGAGGCATGGACCACATGGCGGTGGGTCCCATTACAAGTCACGCGTTGCCGATTCCACATGCACAAACAATCATTGGACCCATTCTTCAAAAAATAATCTGCTTATAATTTTACCCCTTTTGCATTTGAGGTAAAATAAAGATAAAAAAAAAAAGAAAAAAAAAATGAAGATGAGTTGTAATTTTATCCCTTTTGCATTTGAGGTAAAATAAAGATAGAAAAAAAAAAGAATAAAACATGAAGATGAGTCGTAATTTTTTATTATTTGAAAATGAAACAAAATAAAAAATAAAATAAAAGAATCTTTAATTTTTTTAAAAATAGAGAGAAAATATAATAATTAAAGAAAATTATGATAGATTTATAGTCTTGCCTTTAATATTTTTATGTTGAAAAGAAAAAAATAAATTTATTTTTTCTCATTTATCTAAACATAAAAAGAAAATAAATGAAGAAAAATAAATTTTATTTTCTTTTTTATTCTTTATTCAAACATAAAAAAGAAAAATAAATGAAAAAATAAACATCTTTATTTTCTTTTCTTCTAAAATAAATTCTCAAACACAGAGTTAAAGATTTTACATCTTATAAACATCTTTAACTGTGCTCTTTATTCTAAACAGTATCTTTAACACACTTTATCGAAAAAAATAATTTTATTCTAAAAGCATCTTTTACATAATAAAATGTATCTTAAAATCTTTAAATATAAATAGTGAAGAAATTTGTATAACTTCAATAAACTTTGGATATTTTTAATCTTCATTTTATTTTATCTAATAAACATTAATATTCAATAAAATTATATGACTATTGTGGGATACAAGAGAAAAATAGATATCAATTAATATCTTGTATAATAAATTGAAATTTTTTAACGACAACTATAGTATAGAGTGAAGTTTAGAGAGCCAAACCTATTTTGCACTCTAAAAAAAACAAAAAAAATAGAAAGTATATTGGATACCATTTTATTAGATTGACTATTTAAGGCAAACAATTTTGATTAAATAATGAGCTTATTGGAGATACTCTGATAGATTCACAACTACCAAATATTCCAAGTGTTGTCATGTGATATTTTTGTTAAATAAGAATTTTATATATTTTTTAAAATATAATAAAATTATATTTTCATAATGTTTAAAAATAATTAACATTTAAATCATTTTTACATTTATATAAATAATTTTCAAAATTCTTATAACTTGTTAATATAAAATAAATTTATGAAAATATTATTATAATTTTATTGAAGCTGCAGAGTAATTTTAGTACTGTTAATATCTTTAGATATTGTTATTTTAAATTTATTGAAATAAAGAATATATTCATTAAATTACTATTTCTTTAGAACATAAAGTATTATTTTAATATTATCAAAATTGTATGATTAGTATATAATATTAAAATCTATGGATATTATTGTAATACTATTTAAGTTAAAAATATATTAAAGTGGAGAATATATTTATCAAAATGCTAATTGTGTAAAGATATATGAAAATATTAATGTAATATTATTAAAGTTGTAGATTTATTATGGTATTATTAAAATTTATGAGTATTATTATAATATTTTTGAAGTTGAAAGTTTGTTAAATAGATAATATATTTATCAAAGCACTACTTGTGCAGAAAAATATAAAATTTCTTACTTAAAATTTTTAAGGAACAAAATAAACAAAACACTAAACTAAATGCCTTGATTTTAGTATATAGTGGATATATTTTTTCTAATCCATATGTATATATATTTTTTTGGTATTGAAAATATTTAAAGAGAATAAGATTTAGTGAGGGTATCTAATATAGAGAAGTAAAACTTAGTTTTCACTTTTTTTAATAATTTCATTAAATTAAATTTTTAAAAATTATTTAAATTTAATATTATGTATTTATAAAGTATTATTGTTTTACAATTTAAATATATATATATATATATATATATATATATATATATATATATATATATATATATATATATATAATTCT